>WNYA01000813.1:0-112569 GCA_019512145.1 Engystomops pustulosus
AGGGCTCGTTACTCGAAACGAGCACTCGAGCATCGGGAAAAGTTCGTCTCGAATAACGAGTACCCGAGCATTTTAGTGCTCGCTCATCTCTATTTCTGATTTATGAAATCAAAGTCTCTAGATCTTTATTCAGTGTGTTGTTCCCTAATTATATCCTATTTTATTCCACAATTCTCATCTATCCCTTTATACTGGGTTCAGTATGAAGAACCTGAGACATGTGTCATTTTTTTTATTTCTGTGTAACAATAACCCTTGAGTTGTTCTGAGTATGAAATGTCCATGTAAGTCAGTCAGAGACCTTACTCCGTGTATTATACCCTAGACCTTTGAATTAGACCAAGATATTAATCCTACTGAATTGTTGTAGATAGATGTCCTTGTAATAGTCAAGATGATTGGTCATTAAATATCTTTGTTGAATGAACCCCAAAAATAAAAAATATATGGCATAAGTTCCTTTTAACGTACATTTTGTCGGTATGTCTAAAAATGTCTTGTCTTGTGTGTGCACATTCATGTGAGTCTTAAAAAGAACAATTTATAACATAAAAATAAATGTGGAATCACCAAAAATGTAAATCCTTAGATAGATACATAAACAAATGTGGTTGTTCTGGAAAGCCGGATTCAGATATGTTTTTTTCCATGTGAATTTTTTCTTCTTCTTCGTATAACATCACACTCCCTCCATTCATCATTCACTGCAGCTGCCACCATCACTCACCATCACACACTCCTCATATATACTGGATGTATATGGCCTTATTCATTGCTCATTAATGAATTCATATGTAATTTCTTCATTAACTGATGCGCATTTAACCATGAATGAACTTTAGATGTGAAGTACTTTGTTGTGAATAACAAATAACATATAAGACATTGCTTTGAAGTTCTATGCTGAACTTACACAAGAGACATCACAGCACTGTAGATCTCACATTACAAGATGCAACATATTCCACGTAGATAGATAAGACTGGCAGAGATATATATATATACATAGACTGACAGACATATGTATAAGACCAAGGAATTAATGTCACCACATGCTGCTGTCATCAGCAGACCATCTCCTTATGATACAAGCGACACATTGGGGGTCATTTACTAAGGACCCGATTCGCTTTTTCCTGACGTGTTACCCGAATATTTCCGATTTGCGACGATTGTATCTGAATTGCCCCGGGATTTGGGCGCACACGATCGGATTGTGGCGCATCAGCGCTGGCATGCACGCGACGGAAATCGGGGGGCGTGGCCGACGGAAAACCCGACGTATTCGGAAAAACCGCCGCATTTAAAAACCGAAAATGTGTCGCTTGGGACGCGCTTACCTTCACCTGGTCCAGCTCGGTGTACTCCGGCGTGAACAGATGCATTTCAGCGCAGCAGCACCACCTGGTGGACGGCGGAGGAACTGCCATCATAAATCCCAGCCGGACCCGAATCCAGCGCAGAGTACGCGCCGCTGGATCGCGAATGGGCCGGGTAAGTAAATCTGCCCCATTGTTTAATTTCATACGTTCACAAGATATTAGTTTATGAAGTTATGAATTAGTTAATAACTTCTATGGTTAGACCCATACCTCCCAACTTTTGTGGAGGAGAAAGAGGGACAATGTGCGATTTTTTTACCCACAGAAGCCACACCCTAGCCTTGCCCCCTAACCACAACCCCCTGGCCACGCCATGCTCATACCTCCAACGCATCCACTGGCACCAATGTATATTTATGTATATATTGGGGGGGCATATTCCACTCCCCCTAGACAACGAGCATTTCCCCCCCCTAGACAACGAGCATGTCTCCCCTACAATGAGCATGTCCCCCCCAGCAACGAGCATGCCCCCCTAGACAAGCGAGCATGTCCTTCCCTAACAACGAAGCATGCCCACCAGACAACGCAAGCAGTCCCCCTAAAACGAGCTGTCCCCCCACCACAACGAGCATGTCCCCCCACAACGACATGTCCCCCCCAGACAACGGGCATGTCCCCCCCCCCAGACAACGGGCATGTCCCCCCCACACGGCTGCCCCCCTAGACAACGAGCATGTCCTTCCCTAGACAACGAGCATGCCCCCCTAGACCACGACATGTCCCCACCTAGACAACGAGCATCCCCCCCCCTAGACACGAGCATGTACCCCCACCTAAGACACGAGCATGTACCCCCCCTAGACAACGAGCATGTCCCCCCCTAGACAACGAGCATGTCCCCCCAAACAACGAGCATGCCTCCCCCCCTAGACAACGAGCAGTCCTCCCCTGTGGCTGCGTGCCCTTTTGTTGTGTTTGTGTTATTTTTGTCTTCCAAGGACCGTGCCTTGCTGTGGACTGCTTCGGATTCGAAGGATTACATCGATACCGACATTCTATAAAATAAATGGGTCAATGAGGGTGTGTCTGCGTTTTTTGTCCATAAAATTTTCTGAAAACGGTGTGATTATTTATTTTTTTACGACACTCTTCATAGTTTGCCGTTAGTAGGGTGCCGGTAGTCATTACTAGGGGCGGCCTTAGTGTTTGCTTAATTTTTTTGGCAAATTCACACTAACGCCATACATTCCCCGGTAACCCACCGCCACCAGGGGTTCGGGAAGAGCCGGGTACAAACCAGTAACCTGAGTCTTAAATGGTCAGGTAGTGGGCGGCTGCAGGCTGTTATTGTTGCGTTGGAATAGCCCCCTAACAGTGGCCTATCCCAGCTCAGTAATGGCGGCGGCTGCTGCTTTTGTATCTGCTGATTTGAAAAATAGGGGAGCCCCCATGGCGTTTTTTCTTCAAATTTTTGACAAAATATGTCGTGGGGTTCCCCCTTTAAGGGCTCCCAGGCTTTTCCCCCCTTTTACAAAAAAATGGGGGGAAAAAACGGCAGGGGGTGCCCCCTATTGTTCAAATCAGCCTGATCAAAAAACAGCAGCAGCCTGCCATTACTAGCTGGGATAGCCCACTGTTAGGGTGCTATTCCACGCAACAATAACAGCCTGCAGCCGCCCACTACTGACCATCTATAGACGGTCAGGTACTGGTTTGTACCCGGCTCTCCCGGCACCCCTGGTGGCGGTGGGTACCGGGGTAATGGTATGGGCGTTAGTGGTGAATTTGCCAAAAAATTAAGGCAAACACTAAGGCCAGCCCTTAGTAATGAGCACCGTCATGTAGCCGGCACCACTACTACGGCAAACTATGAAGAGTTGTCGCAAAAAATAAATAATCACACCGTTTTCAGAAAATTTTATTGAACAAAAAACGGCAGACACACCCTCGGTGACCATTTTATTTGTTAAATGTCGGTCATCGACGTAATCATTCGAATCCGAAGCAGTCCACAGCAGGCACGGTCCTGGAAGACAAAAAAAAAAAACCTAACACACAAAAAAGGGGCACGCAGACCACAGGGGAGGACAGGCTCGTTGTCTCAGGTCGGGGGTAGACATGCTCGTTGTCTAGGGGGGGGGGGAATGCTCGTTGTCTGGGTGGGGGGATAAATGCTCGTTGTCTAGGGGGTGGACATGCCGTTTCTTGGGGGGGGACATGCTGTTTCTAGGTGCAGGGGGAACATGCTCGTTTGTCTAGGGGGGGGAAATGCTCTTGTCTAGGGGGGGGAATGGCTCGTTGTCTCGGGGGGGACATGCTTGTGTCTAGGGGGGGGACATTGCTCGTTTCGCGTAAAGGGAGGGGTCCTATGAGCGCAGTAAAGAGGGAACGGGTCCTATGGAGCGCAGTAAAAGGGAGTCCTAGGGACGCAGTAAAGGGAGGGGTCCTATGGGCGCGCAGTGAAAGCCATAAAAACCACATTTGATATTTTCCTTCCCGCTTCCCTACAGGGCCTGGAATATTTAAATACCGTCACTAGGAAGTATAATTTTGTTACGCAGAAACAGGCCGCACACAGCTCTGTACTGGAAAAATAAAAAAGTTATTGATTTTGTTAAAGTGGGGAGTGAGAAATGGAAACGCAAAAATTAAAAAGGGCCAGTCCTTATAGGGTTTTCTGCAAATACAAATAGTCCTATCCACAGGATTGGGCCCTAAGTTGCTGATCAGTGGAGGTCTCAGTGTGAGATCCCCACAGATCATGAAACGAGGATCCTACATACCTCCATCGGACCCCTGTCGCTCCGTCACAGTAATGGAGCGGACGGGCCGTGTATGACCATTCTGCTCCATTACTGTCATAGAGCGATGACATGTCCTATGTGGACCCCAACAGACCCCTCGTTTTCATGATCTGTGGGGGGTCACATCACTGAAACACCCCACAAGCATCAGCCAGGTTAAGCACTGTCCTAGGATAGGGCCTAACTTGTATTTGTGTGGGAAAACCCCTTTAACAACCCTTAACGCTCTGTGCCGTAGCTCTACGGCACAGAGTATAAGGATGTATGAAGAGGGCTCACGGGTGCTGAGTCCTCTTCATACAAGGTGGGGGGTTTTGCATATTGCGAAAACCCCCACCGCTAATGGTAGCAATGAAACGTCGGCCATTTCGCAAAAAATGACACCCATAAAGTAGTGAAATATATTAGCATCAAAAGAGTGCAAAATTTTTTTTTTTTTTTTGTACACATTCCTTTCATTTTGAAAATGTATAAACACAATAAAACCTGGATAATTTGGTATCAACCGCGATCGCACCAAACAAAGAATAAAGACTGAGGTGTTATTTTTGAGTGCACAGTCAAAGTCGAAAAAAACTGAGCCACAAGAACGTGATGCCACGTGCGGTTTTTTAAAAAAAATTCTCCACATTTGGAATTTTTTTCAGCTTTGCAGTACACGGCATGTTAAATAAATAACATTACGGGAAAGTAATTTGTTACGCACAAAATAAGCCGCTCACACAAGGTCTGTACACGGAAAATGAAAAAGTTATGGATTTTAAGTGGAGAGCGAGAATGGAGAGAAAAACCCTGCGTCCTTAGGGGTTAAGTTATAAGTATATGGTACAATAAAAACAGAATAGAAGGCATGGGGGATTAGGGATGGGGGCAGGGGTCATGGGAGAAAGTGAAGTGTGTAACCTTAGCTGCTGGCTCATCACTGTAGAGTACCTGTTATCACAACTGCACCCACTCGCCCTGCTTCATATCAGACGATTCATGTGATGAGCAGAGGAGGTGGGGCAGGGAGTGCTTGCTAACAGAGATGATGTGCAGAGCTGGAGAGCTCCTGCCTGCCGGAGGCTGATCCCCTGGGAGCTCCTGTTCAGGTGCAGTGCAGCGAATATACACTCTGCACTGCCCATCCTCCATCCTCCAGTGCCTGCATCCTGTTGCCGAGTGGCAGCCTGAGGACAGGGAGGGCTCTGCCCCCAGGGGGGGATGGGGGCGATGTGCCGCCTCTGCAGAGCAGACAATCCGCTGGAGAGGAGGAGGACGCTGTCACCCCGCGCCTTGGCTTCTCGATCCTGACAGACGGAGGCGGGACTCGGGGGCGGGGACTCAGGGTGGGACAAGACGTAAAATCGTGACACTCCGCAGAAATAACGGACTTTCACTAACGGCCCGAGCAGGGCGGGACAAGGGAGGTATGGTTAGACTTTTCAATGCGAATATTAGAGTCACAATAATTAATTGTTATATCATTAATCATATGAATCAGTAATAACATTCTATTGGTTAGAGGAGAAATGGAAGAGAAAGGGAAAAGGGGTATTCGTGGGGGGGGGGAGGTTGTAGAAAGGTACAGGATGTTTCGAGATGGTGATAGAGGAGGGGGATGGGTTAGAAAGGCGTCTGATAGTTAGGAAGTTTACGCACTTTCATGCAGTTATTATCCACCAATATTATGTTATACATTAATCATTAGAGATATTCATTGCTGCTTCTTTTCCCTGTACTTTTCAAGAACAATAGAAATATCATTAAAACAATAAAGCAACAATAATTTCACAAAGTTGAAAGTTAACTAAGACATTGACTCTAGAATTTATATGACTTCACTCATTATGAGAGGAATAAAAAGGTCTGAAACTTCACCAACTAGAGCAAAACTCTTGTATCATGTGACCTAATACATAACCTTGTATCTCATGACAAATAACACAACTTGTCATATACACCGATTAGAGATGAGCGAGCACTAAAATGCTCGAGTTATCGCTACTCGAGTCGAACTTTTCCCAATGCTCGAGTGCTCGTTTCGAATAACGAACCCCATTGAAGTAAATGGGAGACTCGAGCATTTTTTAGGGGGACCAAGGCTCTGCACAGGGAAGCTTGGCCAAACACCTGAAAACCTCAGAAATATGGAAACACAATGGAAATGGACAGGAAACAGCAGGGGCAGCATGCATGGATGCCTCTGAGGCTGCCTAATCACACGATTATAGGGCAACAGCATGGTGATAACACAGTGACCGAGTGAGGCGAGTTTGCATCTAAAACATCCAATAATTGACCCTGACACTATAGGGGACGGCATGCAGAGGCAGCGGCAGCAGCGGCAGGCTAGAGAGTGTCATGGCAACATGCCCCAAATGGACTTAGGCTTTAAACCAATTTAAAAAATTCCTTTTGGCGAGGATAATGTATAGTACTGTATGTATCAGTATTTGTCCTGGTTATAGCAGCAGAGAGGAACCAAAGGAGGTGATCAAGAAGCGCTGAAATGATTCCCTATGTGAACAAAAGGTTGACGGTATATATCTGGTGAAACACTCGAAAAATGAGCCCCCTGAGGAAGCCTGGTGACACAGGCGAAACGCGTGGGGATCATTGCCCCCAGTGCCAAACACTGAACATCCTTCACTCCAGTGTAACGGTGGCTACCCCACACCTTACATATTGTACACCTGTCTGATTATTCTGCTTGCCTTTGGTGCATTGATGGTTGCTTCTTTGATGAATACTGTAACCCTGTTTACCTGTCACTATTCGTATATTATTGTGGCACTGGGAACTGGGTTTGTATGACCTAGGGTGCTTTTTAATTGTTTTTAACCTCATCTTTGTATTTGCGAAACTAATAAAGATTGTTATTTGTACTCATTCATGAACAATCCGCTTTTCTTTAAAATTGTCATAGTAATTTTTGGATGTTTTATTCTACCTCTGACCTCCTAATGGCAGGGATAACTGGACAGGAAACAGCAGGGCAGCAATGCATGATGCCTCTGAGGCTGCCTAATCTTAGGATGGAGCTGGCGGTCCGCTGCCAGTGAGCTTTCGCCTGGCCGAAGCCCCTGCCTCTCGGCTTCTCCCCACCAAAATGGGCCTGGGGCCAGAGCTTTCATTTTTCAAAGCAGGCAGGGGCTAACAACAGCACTTCTAAAGAACCTTTTGTATAAGATCAAGTGTAGTACGTTCTTATAACTAATTGGCATGGTTTATGGCGGGGAAGGGAACGTAAACAGATGCGCAAGAAGCGCTGAAATAATATCGGTCAATGATAAAGTTTGGGCGGTATATTTTGTGGATAACACAGCAGGGTGGTGACAAAGTTACAGTTTTGATTTGGAAGCCATTAAAAAAACACCCAAAATTCTGCCTGACACAGCTCGTTGATAAGGGGACGATGTATGGGAGGCAGTAAGTAGTAGTAGATTAAAGGTGCTGCAGTTAAAACTATGTTAGTTGGATCTTGGGATGGAGCTGCTGTCCGCTGCAGCGAGATTCTCCATGTCCAAGCACCTGCCTCTCGGCTCCCTCCCCACACCAAAGGGCACTGGGGCCAGAAGCGTTTACTTTGAAAAAATTATATTTTCAAAGAGGCGAGGCGGGGCTACAAACAGCACTTCTAAGAAACTTTTGTAAAGATCAAAGTGTAGTACTGTTCTTTATAAGAAATTGGCTTTGGTTTATGGCGGTTTATTCAGGTTGAGCTTCTTTCCCTGGTGTAGCAATGGAAAATCCTAAAAAATATGGCTTTATTCATCTGCTGATAGCGTCAGCATTCAGCGCTGTCAGTTCGACAGGCGTGTACGCTTATCAGTGATGATTGCCGCCAGCTGCACTAAAAACCCGCTCGAGACAACACTGCTAGCGGCAGGCAGGCAGAACCCTCCAAGGCGTAGTACCGCCAGTTCGTGCCACATGTCCAGCTTTGAAACCCAGTAGTTGTAGGGAGCGTGTGTGAGCATTTAGATCGTGGTATGGTCAGCTACGTACTCCCTCACCATCTTTCTGTAAAGATCAGCCCTACTCTGCTCGCCGAGACTGGGGACAGGTGACAGTGTCTTGCTGGGGGGTGACCTAAAGCTGGCAAAGCCTTGTAAAGCGTACCCTGCCAGTGCTGGTCAAGCTTCCGTGCTCGCTACTCTCCCTCGCTACTTGTCCCGCAGAAGTACGCCCTCTGCCGCTAGCACTTTCAGAAGGGAAATCTGTAAAATTTTTTTACGCGCCGCTGGATCGCGAATGGGCCGGGTAAGTAAATCTGCCCCATTGTTTAATTTCATACGTTCACAAGATATTAGTTATGAAGTTATGAATTAGTTAATAACTTCTATTGGTTAGACCCATACCTCCCAACTTTTGTGGAGGAGAAAGAGGGACAAAATGGCGATTTTTTTACCCACAGAAGCCACACCCTAGCCTTGCCCCCTAACCACACCCCCTGGCCACGCCACTGCTCATACCTCCAACGCATCCACTGGCACCAATGTATATTTATGTATATAATTGGGGGGCATATTCCACTCCCCCTAGACAACGAGCATTTCCCCCCCCTAGACAACGAGCATGTCTCCCCTAGACAATGAGCATGTCCCCCCCAGACAACGAGCATGCCCCCCTAGACAACGAGCGTTAAAATAAATAACATAACGGGAAAGTAAAATTTGTTACGCACAAAATAAGCCCTCACACAGGTCTGTACACGTAAAAATGAAAAAGTTATGGATTTTTGAAGTTGGAGAGCGAGAAATGAGAGGAAAAACCCTGCGTCCTTAAGGGGTTAAGGGATTAAGTATATGGTACAATAAAAACAGAATAGAAGGGCACTGGGGGCATTAGGGATGGGGGCAGGGGGTCTGTGGAGGAAAGTGAAGTGTTTAACCCTTTAGCTGCTGCCTGCAGTCACTGTAGAGTACCTGTTATCACACTGCAGCAGCTGCACACACTCGGCACTGCTTCATCAGACGAACTTCAGTGAGGAGGAGGTGGGGGCAGGGAGCTGCTGCTACACGGAGGGGATGATGTAGCAGAGCTGGAGAGCTCCTGCCTGCACGGAGGCTGATTTCCTGAGGCTGTTGTGCAGGGGCAGTGCAGAGAATACGACACTCTGCACTGCTCCATCCATCCATCCATGTGCCTGCATCCTGTGCCGAGTGGCAGCCTGAGGACAGGGAGGGCTCTGCCTCCCAGGGGAGGGGATGGGGGAGGTGGAGAGGAGGAGGACGCTGCACCCCGGCTTCTCTGTATCCTGAGCAGGACGGAGGCGGGACTCGGGGGCGGGACAAGACGGAACAATCCGTGACAGCGCAGAAATAACCGGGACTTTCACTTAACGGCCCGTGCAGGCGGGACAAGGGTTAAAAAACGGGACTGTCCCGCCCAAAACGGGAGGGTTTGTTAGGTATGTATAAACCAGCACACATCAACACATGCAGAAAGACATATATACAGGCAGACACACATGCAGGCAGGCACTGATACATGAAGACAGATGCAGGGAGGCAGGCAGACAAAGATACATGCAGACTCACATGCATTTAGGCAGACACACATACATGTAGGAGAGCGAGAAATGAGAGGAAAAACCCTGCGTCCTTAAGGGGTTAAGTGATTAAGTATATGGTACAATAAAAACAGAATAGAAGGGCACTGGGGGGATTAGGGATGGGGGCAGGGGGTCTATGGAGGAAAGTGAAGTGTTTAACCCTTTAGCTGCTGCCTGCAGTCACTGTAGAGTACCTGTTATCACACTGCACACACTCGGCCCTGCTTCATCAGACGAACTTCAGTGAGGAGCAGGAGGAGGTGGGGGCAGGGAGCTGCTGCTACACGAGGGGATGATGTAGCAGAGCTGGAGAGCTCCTGCCTGCACGGAGGCTGATCCCCTGGGGCTCCTGTGCAGGGGCAGTGCAGAGAATATGACACTCTGCACTGCTCCATCCATCCATCCATCCATGTGCCTGCATCCTGTGCCGAGTGGCAGCCTGAGGACAGGGAGGGCTCTGCCTCCCAGGGGAGGGGATGGGGGAGGTGCCGCCTCTGCAGCAGACAGCCGCTGGAGAGGAGGAGGACGCTGCACCCCGCCCCTTGGCTTCTCTGTATCCTGAGCAGGACGGAGGCGGGACTCGGGGGCGGCACCTAGGGTGCTTTTTTAATTGTTTTTAATATGATCTTTGTATTTGCGAAATTAATAAAGATTGTTATTTGTACTCATTCATGAACATCCGCTTTTTCTTTAAATTGTCATAGTAATTTTTGGATGTTTTATTCTACCTCTGACCCATAATTGCAGGGTAACTGGACAGGAAACAGCAGGGGCAGCATGCATGGATGCCTCTGAGGCTGCCTAATCTTAGGATGGAGCTGGCGGTCCGCTGCCAGGTGAGCTTTCGCCTGGCCGAGCCCCTGCCTCTCGGCTTCTCCCCACCCAAAATGGGCCTGGGGGCCAGAAGCGTTTCATTTTCAAAGCAGGCGGGGGCTACAAACAGCACTTCTAAGAACCTTTTGTATAAGATCAAGTGTAGTACTGTTCTTATAACTAATTGGCATGGTTATGGCGGGGAAGGGGAACGTAAACAGATGCGCAAGAAGCGCTGAAATAATATCGGTCAATGATATAAGTTTGGCGGTATATTTTGTGGATAACACAGCAGGGTGGTGACAAAGTTAACAAGTTTGATTTGGAAGCCATTAAAACAACCCAAAATTCTGCCTGACACAGCTCGTTTGATAAGGGGACGATGTATGGAGGCAGTAAGGTAGTAGTAGATTAAAGGTGCTGCAGTTAAAACTATGTTAGTTGGATCTTGGGATGGAGCTGGCTGTCCGCTGCCAGGCGAGATTTCTCCTGTCCAAGCACCTGCCTCTCGGCTCCTCCCCACCCAAAACGGGCCTGGGGGCCAGAAGCGTTTACTTTGAAAAAATTATAATTTTCAAAGCAGGCGGGGGCTACAAACAGCACTTCTAAGAAACTTTTGTAAAAGATCAAGTGTAGTACTGTTCTTATAAGAAATTGGCTTGGTTATGGCGGTTATTCAGGTTGAGCTTCTTTCACCTGGTGGAGAATGGAAATCCTAAAAAATATAGGCTTTATTCATCTTGATAAGCGTCAGCCTGTCAGCGCTGTCAGTCGACAGGCGTGTACGCTTATCAGTGATGATGCCGCCAGCTGCACTAGCTGACATGAAACCCGCTCGGACAACACGGTAGCGGCAGGGAAGGCAAGAACCTCCAAGGGTACAGCGCCAGTTTCGTGCCACTTGTCAAGCTTGAAAACCAGTATTGTAGGGAGCTGTGTGATATTATAGGACGATGGTTATGGCAGCTAGTTACTCCCTCACCTCTTCTGTAAAGATTCACCCTACTCTGCCGCGACTGGGGGACAGTGACAGTGTCTTGCATGGGGTTGAAATAAAAACTAGCAAAGGCCTTGTAAAGCATCTAACCCTGCCAGGCTGGACAAGCTTCCTGTCGCCCTACTCTCCCTCGCTACTGTCCCGCAGACAGTACGCCCTCTGCCGCTAGCCACTGTCCGAAGGGAATACTGTTTCAGCTTGTGCCACCAGGGCCCTGCTGGTATTCATTCATTCTCACACTCTTTTCTCTCCAGGGATGAGAGGAGTGGAAAGATTTTGCATGTACCGTGGGTCAGGAGAGGAATACCCAGTAAACCGTGCTGGAATAACTTCTTTGAATGCGAGGGTCACGGGCTATGCCAGCCTAGCATGAAATCTGCCATATGCGCCAGCCAAGAGCCCAACGCGCAAGAATTCACTCCCCTCACTGGCCTGATGTCCCATTTCCTCCTCCTCCAACTCCTTCTTCTTATCGCCAGAAAAGGCTGAACAGGAAGACTGAGCAATGCTCCCCTCTTCTGCTCGCCAACATTCTCCTCCTCTTCCTCCTCATTATCCCCACCTCCTCCGATATGCGCTGAGAAAACAGACATGAGGTGTTGGTTTTGGCTATCAACAAGGGAATCTTTCCCGTCTCTTGTGTGACGAGCACAAAGGCTCCGAATTAATGGCTGACCAGAGAGTTTTTCAACAGGGCAAGCAGCGGGATGGGAGCGGCATCGGACACAATGACCATCTGTGTGACTTCTAAAGTTACTCAGACACCTGACAGATATCAGACATCCAACATCCACTCCTTCATGTGACTTGAGGAAGCTGACTGACCTTACTACAGTTATGGTGGAAGTTGACATCTGCAGTCTCCAATCGCTCTTGCACTGATGGTAAACTTGGACTAAATGGTAATGTTGGAATTCACCTCGTGGGCACATCGCACAAAAACAGTCGGTGAGCGGCAGTTGGAGGCCTGCGAGTGGCAGTGTGCTGGTGATGGGATTCTTGAAATGCGCACCGATGTGGCGATCCTTCGTGAGGAGGCCAAATTAGACAGATATGTGTATGATTTGAGGAACCCGATGATCTATTAATTAACACATTGGGCCAGATGGACATGTGTCAGTCTGCTGAGTTGCAGAGCTGCCAACCAGGTTACGGCCGTTTTGTTCACACCACGAAACATGCCCTGGCTTCAGGTTCATGGTGCCAGCCACAGATCAGTATGCGCCGTGATGCCCTGTAATAGTCTTGGGCCGGGGTGCTTTTATGACCTAGGCTCAGCAGTTGAGCACCGCTGCTGTCGATTAGCGACGGCACTTGCTGAGATGCCTAGAGCTACCGACTGATGGCGCATGCACCGGCATGGTAAATTCGAGGGGAGGTGGGAGGAGGGGGGCGGGAGGAGACGTGGCAGAGAGGACCTGGACCAAAGATAGGCACCGCAATCCTCGGCGTCGGCAGTATATGACCAAGCCCCCAGGGTCAGATCGCGTCCCAGCCTCCACCAAGTAACACAATGTGCCGTCAGCGATATATAGTGGCCCTGCCAGGAAGCATCGTCCCAGTTCCGTGGTCAGGTGGACCTTGTCAGAAACGGCGTTGGCAACCAGGGCACGAAATGTTGTTTGACAAGTGCTATGCGTTGCAGGGCTGGGACGGGCACATCGGGGAAAAGTTAGTGGCTGGGGACGACTGCCTCGGTCTCACCAGCTATAGGGCCGCATCCTCCAGGCTGAGTACTTTGGAGAGGTGGAAGTTGAGGGCTTGGGGTGTGGGTGGGTTTTGCAACTGTATTTCTCTTGCACCTCCAGGTCTGGGGTATAGACAGTGAACGCTTGCATGGAGACATTGGTGAGATATCGAAGGCCAAGGTGTGGTTTCGACAGGAGGTGTTTGGGCCGGGGTCCTGGGCAGGGGGCCGACTAGCAGACGGAGCAGATGCACAGGGGAAGGAGCAGAGGTGTGCCCGGCCGGAGGTTAATGGCCTTGCTTGTTCCATGAGTGGGGGTTGTTAGCTTATATGCCTGCGCATACTGGGGTGGTTAAGCTGGTAGTGGTGGAACCCCTGCTGATCCTCCGTCGTGGCACAAGTGCACACCACCGTCCGTCGGTCATCGGTGTTTCTTTAGAGAACTTCGAAAATCTTCGAAAAACCGAAAACCTAGCCACTCGCCCCGTGAGCTTCACTACGTGACAACAATTTGCGCTGATGCACCAGCTTGGCCCTGCCTCTCCGTCTGGCCACACCACTGCCTCTTCCAACCTGTTACTCGTTGCGGACTCGCCTCCGTTCTCTGAAGCATGTGTCACCCGGCCTCTCAACCCAGCTTGGGTCTGTCACCTCATATCCTCCGATCACCTCAGTCTGTCCACCTCGGACTCTGCCCTGACAACAACCTTCACCACTGTCTTGACAACTGTGTCTCCTCATCGTATGACACCTCTTTATACATTCTTCCACTACGTCAAAACAATATCATCATCACCCACAGACTGAGACCGGTGGAAAACCTGGGCATAGAAAAGAGCTCAGGCCGCAACTGGAAAAGTGGTTTTGTGACTTGGGAAGGGTACAGAAACAGTTCCTCCGAGTATGCCGGTCAAAGTAAACTTTTACTGGCGGGGGCGACTGGTGGGGGGAGGCTTAGGTAGAGGAGCTGGGGAGTGCTGATCGGGGTGACCATGGAGGGACTGCATGGAAACGACTGACTGGTGGGACAAATGGCTAGAGCATCTTGGCCACAATTTCAGACATCACCTGTTAGCACGTTCTGGCCTCAACATGCTCTACCACGAGTCCCAGTAACTTGAGAAGAACCTAGGGAGGTAGTCTGCGGCGTTCCCCTGCTCCTCCCAGCAGGTGGTGTCTCACCCCACCCAGGACCACGGGCTTGACCCTGCAGAGTTGGACGCCCACGCCTTAATTCCTTAAACCTACCCCTAGGGTTCAACATTTTCAACAAAGTGTCTGTAAACTGTAAATTTTTTGTGTGTTTTTTGCGTGTTTTTTTTTTAAACAAAACGATCATAATACTATAACACAGCAGCAACCACAGAGATGACGATGATTGCTATGGCTAGTTTCTAACCTACACTGACAGTACACACAGGATTTTGCTTGTGCCTGTGAGACTTTCAGTTTGAAAAAAAAAAAAAAAAAAATCGCAGAACTGTGCCCTATTCATTCAAACCCTAATAACATTGTCCCACTAGGGTTTGAGATGGATTTATGGTGTCACGTAGAGCAAATAGAACGTTCTGCAAGTCTCCTGCCAAATTCGTCACAATATCGGATACTAGCTTGACTACTAGTGCAGCAAGGGCCAGCCACAAGCACGTAAAATAAAATAAAATATAAACTCTATTGTAGACCTAACGAAGGCTGTTGGGTTTTCCTTGTATGGCTAGTTTCTAACCTACACTGACAGACACAACAGGATTTTGTGGCTGTGTGCCTGTGACATAAGTTTTGAAAAAAACAAAAAAATCGGCAGACTGTGCCTATTCAATCAAACCCCTAAAATTGGACCCCCCCCCACTTAGGTGTGTTGAGAGGATATTTGTGTCAATAAGACGCTAAAAGAACGTTCGCAAGCTCCCTGCAAATTCGTCACACTATGGTATAGGCTGCACTACTAGTGCAGCAAGGCCCAGCCACAAGGCAAAGCAAAAAAAAATATTCTACGCCCTAACAAGGGTGTGGGTACTTTTGACTCATCTGCTAACAGTAAGCTAAATAAACACCCTAAGTTACATCGCCCCCTCACCTGCCCGCTTCAGACAGAACTAGCAGCTCTCTCCCTAACGGCATACAGAACAGAGAATGATTGCGGAAGCAGCCGGGCGGGGCTAGGCACTATTCCAGGGTCACCATGATCGGCCAAGCAACCACTGATATGAGGCGGTAAGTGTGACCAATGATGCTAGGGTGGAGTGCAGAGATCATCCTGGCTTGTGTAGGCTCTGTTCTGGCCGCAAAATTCAAAACGGCAGGAAGGATGGGACATTTCGTTCTGCGAGCAGGGCAAATATTCGTCCGAGAGCACCGAGCTATTTCGAGTATCGCATGCTCGAACCGAGCATCAAGCTCGGAAGAGAGTGTTCGCCAGTCTCTACACCGATAGATTTATGTTCATAGTATCCCAACAATTATCACAAATAACAGAACGTCATTATCCATAAATCCTATAGCTTTAACAATACGAAGTATCATAACCAATCAGATAAATCTAGTCGTACTAACGCATCAACTACCATGTCTACATCTCCTTCATCTAAACGCATTGACATATCTTTTAATGAATATCTTTCCTATGATGGACAGAGCAGTGGCCACATTACATTACAGTCCTTATGACATTTTTTATTTATGATTTTTACTTCCTCGTGTCAGGAGATCGTTCTGCGATACCATGTCCCATTCAGAAATAGACTGACATTTAGAAGGCTTTTCATGTACAATTAAAGGTTGTAAAAGATAAAGACAAACTTGACAGATCTTAATAATTCAATGATAAGGTTTTTGCTCTCGAGTAATTTGCGCTGTCTTGATAGATATTGTAACATTGTCTTCGGGGCAGATACTTTGTGTAATCGTTTAGGAGATTTTTCCTCTTGAATAAACTATCTGTCTCTTCTGCCTATATTCTGTCTATGAACCTGTGAATTGGTTCTTGCTTTGCTGCTTTCTAAACTGTATCTATAAATTTAGCAACTTTGAATAAAGAAGGTTGATCTGAGGCAATAACACGGTGTGACCGCCGTAATGAAATGAAAATTTTTAAGAATTTCTCACTAATTGAGGAGGATTAAAATTCAATTGCTTTTAAGTTCTCCCAAACATTGACATGAAGGAGAAGGTATATTCCTTCTACCAATTTTTCAGCTCACGTAAAATCTCATATGTGGGCATGCTGTCAATTGTAGTGACCACCAGAGTAACTTCTTTAATCTGTTCTAGTCACTGTCATGTGACCACTCACGAGAATCGTCATCAAGTGAAATTTTCAATTCTAGTCGCCGGAAAACTCTAGAGGAAGACCAATTTAACAATCATTTTTGTTATTAGATAAATAAAAGTTCTCCACAAAGCTCTCAAGATTTCCTGATTCTGCACACATGGATTTTAGCATCATATTGGTGAACCCTTTGCTTCAAATTAAGTAAATGCTCTGCATTTTAACTTCAGACTGGATTCTTATCTCCAATATCTGTTTCTGAAAAGGACACAGAGTCACCTCAGCAGTAGGGGACACAGACCTGTCCTGATCCTTCTGCTGAGTACACGTCATTACAGTCTTTATTACTGCACTATTCTCTCCCTACAGATCACATTCTTGTCTTAGAAAATAGCAGTAGGTTTCTTAGCTATGGCTATGTCTAGCACAACCTGATGATAGACTTTTATCATTATGCACATATTCCTCAATTCTCTTGGGGGTCATTTACTAAGGGGCAGATTCCGTTTTACCGACGTGTACCCAAATTTTCGATTTGCGTCGATTTTCCCGAATTTGCCCGGGGATTTGTCGCAGCGATCGGATTGTGGCGCATCGGCGCCGGCATGCACGTGACGGAAATCGGGGGGGCGTGGCCCGAACGAAAACCCGACGGATTCGGCAAAAACTGCGCATTTTTTTAAAAAAAAAATGGTCGCGAAAATTGCACTTACCTTCACTCAGCCTGGCTCGGGTATTCCAGTGCGTTCCGCTGCTCTTCAGAACAGCAGCGGCCACCTGGTGGACGTCGGGAAATCCTATTAAATCCCGACCGGACCAGATCACCGCATCCGAGAAACGTTAGCGGAGGATCGCGCATGGGCCGGGTAAGTAAACGCCCCCTTGTCTTTTCTGACTGTAACCGTCCTCTCTATTTTTATTCTACTGTGGCATTCTTATATAAACTCAACAAACAGTTTTAGATCTGACTGATCATTAGGCACAACTAAACTATAAGCTACTTTATAGAAAGAATCAATGATTTTCCATACTTACAACCTTGGATTCCTGCACCTGTGTCCTCGTCGAAATTCTCAGTTCTACGATCGTGACAGTTTGAAAAATGTCTTATGGACGATTCCTTCTTCCCCCTTTCAGGACTGAACACATCGTATATCCGCTAGGCTCGCCAGTGTATGTAAATAATTGTTTGTTCTGTGTATGGTTAAAATATATTTGAACAACTAACCTATACTTGGTGTCAAAGTGATTATTCCCAAAATTACGTCACTCAGGGGACACCAGAAAGGGACTCGATGATACTATAACCTAAAAAGTCTCCTTTATTGCAGAATCCAGGTTGCAGGAGTACAGGATGATACAAGATACTTCACAGGTAGCAGTAGAGTGAGCGAAGTGAGTAGTATACTCGTCGAGCATTGATGCTCGTCGAGTATAAGGTATCGAGACGGCTCGTGCTGGACGAGTATCCCCTGCTCGAGGATCGGCATTTTCAAAATTAAAAAAAACACAGTGAAGAACAAGACGAAAGAATAAAAACAGTGAACCATGAAACACAGGATATTTAAGTGAAAAACACAGTGAAGAACACAGTGGAAGAAAAGTTACAGTGTTCGGCACATCTGCTACTTTTCGGAAGTACGCGCGGAACGGTGGCGAACAAAACAAATTAGTATGTGAAGACAATATATATGTGTGAAGAAACATTTTGACAGGAAACACGAGTGAGCAGGACGAGGGACACCAGGGACAGCACACGGACACGGGGGAGGGGAGCAAGCACGGGGCATGGGGCAGCGGCAGCACGGAGACATCGGGCGCGGCACGGAGAACACAGGAGCGGCACGGAGACATCGGGGCACGGGAGACATCGGGGCACGGAGACATGCGGGGAGGAGACATCGGGCACGGAAGACTCGGGGCGGCAGCGGCAAGGAGCGACGGAGGAATCGGGGCACGGAGACATAGGGGGCACGGAGAAATCCGGGCCGGAGACATCGGGGCCGGGAGACATCGTGGCAACGGAGACATCGGGGGGAGCGGCACGGAGACATCAGGGAGCGGCACGGAGACATAGGGCGCGGACACGCAGAATCGGGGCACGGGAGGACATCGGGGACGAGAGGACGGAAACATCGGGCCAGGCGGCACGGACGGCATGGATACATGGGGACGGAAGACATCCGGGGCACGGAGACATCGGGGAGACTTAGTGGAAGAAGAGCAGCGATCCGGGACAGCGTATATCCCGAAAGTAAGCAGATGTGCGAACATCGCACAATCTATTCTCACTGGTTTTTCACTTAAATGATCCTGTGTTCACTGTTTTTATTCTATTCTTCACGTTCTCACATCTGTTATTGTCGGCGAGATTAAATATACGCGCGGAAAACAGTGAAGAAAGAATAGATTGCAGGATGTTGCATACATATGCTAACTTATCAGAAGACATTCTTTTTAAATAATTAAACACATTTTTTCCAAACCATGGTCCCTTTTGAAAAGCTCGAGTGGTTCCCATGGACTTCAATGGCTGTTATTCGAGACGAGGCACTCGAAGCATCTGGAAAAGTTGTCTCGAATAACGAGCATCGAGCATTTTAGTGCTCGCTCAATCTCTAGTTATCAGTACACGTTCCATGTCAGTCAGTGTATCGTGAGAGTATGTTCTGAGATGGCTGGGAGGTTTCCATCTTTCCGTAAGCTCTTCATATCACGTTTACATTACACCTGTGGTGTTTTCTTCTCTGTGGTCGTCCGAGATGTGAGAGCACAAGAGTTTTCGTTGTGAGCGTCGTCCAGCTGTCCTAATCTGCGTAAACAGCGTTTGTCACAGCTCTCGGTATCAGCTGCCATGACACTCTCGTCGTCATATATAGTGCATAGTAGAGGTGTGTCTTGTACTTGAAAATTCGGGGCAGATTTACTACCCGGTTCGTTCCGCGATCAAGCGCGCGGTTCTCTGCGCTGCATACGGGCGGCCGGGCTTCATCAAAGCAGTTCCCTCCGACGTCACAGGTGGCGCTGCTGCGCTGAAGTCCGCTGGATGCCTCGCAATACACCGGCCTATTCCCAGGATGAAGGTGAGTGAAATTTTCGCAACAACAATTTTTTTTTTCTAAATGCTGGCGGTTTTTCGAAGACGTCGGGTTTTCGTCGGCCACGCACCCGATTTACGTCGGGCGCATGCCAGCGCGATGCGCCACAGTATGATACGTGCGCCAAAAACCCGGGGCACTTCAGGTACAATCAGCCGACAAAACAGAAAATATTCAGGTAACACGTCTGGAAAAACGTGAATCGGGCCTTAGTAAATGGACCCCCTCGTGTCCTATATATGGTATTCATATATATTAGGATGGATGTAAGTAATCCCTAATTGGTATGCACAGCTAGGTATGGCTTCGAGTTAACTCTTCATGGTCTAATACTGATGGAATTTGTGATAAATAATTATTTTAAACAAGTAGATATGACAAGAGGACCATGATAGGGTGCACCTACACTGAGAGCCTCAAATTTAGCACATAAAGCCCCGCAAGATGGCGCCTTTATTCAAATTTTCTTCTTAGTCCGGCACTCACTTTCCTTGTGCCCACCCACCTACTTTTAAATTAATAATTAATAGCCCTAAGGCAATAGGCACCTAATATATAAGTCCCTTACAAATTTAGCAAATCCAAATACAATAAAAATTACACAATTATCTATGCGATACTAAGCATAGATCCTAGTAGTGCTATCTCTTTGGAAACTTTGATTTTTTATTAAGTTAAAAATATATATAAGGAAAAAGTGCAGTGCACACATAAAATTACCAAAGTTGTTATGTAAAAAGAGGTTATAAACAATATAACATACGACACATACAACAAAAACAGTATAAAAAATAAAGGGGAATAAACAAAAAGGCTACTAATGTTTGTGACTGGTTTGCACTCGGTGACCCTCTCGTGCTTGTGGACAGGCAATTTGCGTATCAAGGAAAAGAAGATCCCGGCACTTCGGGTAGGTCAAGTAGAAAATTTCTCATTTTAATTCACGAAACGTTACATAACAATACAAAGGTACTTCACGAAAACACGTTTCCAGCCCCTCCTGAGCCTGCAAAAAGTGGGTCCATGAGGTATTGTTTCCAATGTGCATATACATTGCCGGTCATCCATCACAAGGCCATGTCATGTGGATCTATCACTCACTGAAATCAGATAAGTGGACAGATCATGTAACCGGCACTCGTTCCACATTATGAATCGCATCTCAGTGGATTCATCATATATGTTGGAGAAGAAATGATACAAGGTATACAAATGACAAGGTATAGAAAACCACAAGCATTTTCATAACAAAGCAGTAATTGCATTAATTTTGTCTAGACATATTCAATTCGTTATATTTAGTTAGACATATAGTCAATTGGTTATTGTTCTTGCAAAACTAGCCTGGAAAGTAACCTGCCAGAATAACTCTTTATGTTTCAAGACGCGTTTTATTTACAGAAATGTGGACGGCTTAGGGTCGAATAAGGCCCCCCATGTGCAACCTCATTTGTGGCCTTTTGGAACCAATACACTATGGCAACCCCTTGTTGAGAACCATGTAAAAGATGGAGGGCGGGGTATAGACAAATTTTTTGCATATTGGAGGGGCCACTCAAAACACCCTTTTGGATTTTTTGAATGAGTAAACTCATTGGAGAAATTAAATGTACCATGACTACAGTCAAGTGAAGTGAGATTTTGGACACTAAGATAATTAAAACAAGAGGATGGTACATTACTCTCTAATATTTATAGAAAAGGACACGGATCGAAACAGTCTTTTACACTTGATAGTGCCCACCCTCTTTCAGGCACAAAAATCAATCCCAAAATACAAATTTCAACGGTTGACCGTTATAGTCTCAGGTCCCATTCTTAAACACGTAAGGATAGAAGAAATGAAAACAGATTTGATTAGAAAGAGGGATACCCTCGAAACAAACCGGCAATAGCAGCTGATGAAGGCTCAGGAGGGGCGAAAAACGCGTTTTTTCGCGCAGTACACTTGAGTATGTAGTAACGCTTTGTGAATTAAAATAGAAATTTATTTATGACCTACCTCGAAGTGCGGGATCTTTTTCTTGATACCAGCCTTACTAGTTAAATAGGAAAAGAAATAAGCTAAAACTGTGGATGTACACTGTGCAATAGTGTTGCATCTGCACCTTGCTAGTTATAAGTGTGAATATGTATCTAATTCTCTCGCTGATCTCATGGAGACTCTAGATCCTCTTTATCTCCCTATACCTGTTGTTTTTACACAAGGTAGTTATTAATTGTCTTGGTTGCTAAATGTAAGACTAGTGGGGGAACCAGGAGTGGGCGATGATGTGAGTAAGCAGTCATTTCCGCTCCTCTCCACTCTCTGGCTCGACAAAATAAGTCTGGCCCAGCCAAGCGCAACAGCAATCTCCGCCACCTGTTCCATTTGCGGGCAGTAGAGGCAGAATGGCACGCATTACTATCAAGTCGATCGACCTGATGACCCAACATCAGCAAAAGAGAGGATCCAGCGGAACGTCTGACTTCATGGGGCTTGGGAGACAGCAATCGGTTTGCTTTTGTACTTGGAAATTTGATCATTGATATTTGAACTGAAGTTGAAGCTGGAATATGAAGTTTTTGTTAACTGGAGTCTGATGTTAAATTCCAGCCTTGCTGCTAATATGGACTCTGAGCTAATGTGAGTCTGCCGCGCTATAGGGCTTGCTGCTGCAAATATGGGGGGGGGGGTGGGGGTTTTTTTTTGGGGGGGGGAGTCTGTTGCTAATATCGTGTGCTGCTAACATGAGGTCTGGAGGCTAGGTGGTTAACAAGGAGTCTGCCCGTTAACAACGTCTGCCGTTAACGAGCGTCTGCCATATTAACGAGATATGCCTTGCGAGAGTATGCCTTGAAAGAGTTCTGTTGCCAACCGAATTTACCACTAACTCATGTCCATGTTAATTACGAATTATTGCCCTCTGCAGAGAATTTGCATCTTGCTTAGCCTGAGTTGCTGGCTGGAGTTTGCTAGCATGAGGAGTCTATTACATGTAGTCTGCTAGTTGAGGGGATACTAACTAAGTCTGCTAACAAGGTCGCTAAACGAGTCTACTAACCTAAGTTCTAACCCGGGGTTGCTAACCTGGGTCTGCTAACCTGGGTCTGCTATTCCTGGGTCTGATGGCCTGAGTCTGCTGCCACAGTCTACTAGCCTGTGCTCCCCTGTTGGGGCCAGGGTAGTCTGAGCTTGGGACCCATTGGTCTGGACCTTTTTGAGTTGGGGGATCGTCCGTGGAGGGTTCTCCCGTGGAGTGGCCGGACTGGGGTCTGCGGTTGGGGTCTTTCACGGTTGGGGGTTGGCCGATTGGGGATGCTGGTGACGGGTGTTGCATATGGATTGCCATCACGGTGTGGGGGTTGGGACCTGGTCGCTCCACTCGGCTCACGGCCTCTCGGATGCATCTCCGCCGGATTTGCCTTTAGTTAGACCCTGTTGGGTCGGCCTGGCCGGTTGGGCAATCGGTTATGCCCTCACCTATTGGTCTCTTAGGCGGTGCCTTTATCTGAGGGGCTGGTTTGATTGCTTCCCCTCTGTTTAATGGAAGGTCTAAGAGTTTTGCTTTTTTGACAGTCATAATATTTCTCTGGTAAATCTTTTTTTAGGACAATCAATGTGAGGCTTGGGGTATATTTTTACTGACATCTCGTTTATTTATCTTGAATTTAGGAGTTATCTCGGTTGGGTTCGATTATCTTTGACGTCATATACTTTATACACTTCATCATAGACGGTTTAGATTCAGATTGGCGGATTTTTGTACAAGCCTAACAAAAAAACGCCAGCTAAGAATCCAGGTCGCAAATCAGGGGGCAGGGGCCATTCCCCGAAGGAAGCAAGGGAAAACCAGGGAATAAGGGGGACTCGTCTCCAAATTCGAAAAATTATGGAGCTCCCCGGTGAGTCAAAAACACACCAGACTTTGAAAAACCTCCTCTATATGACTTCACACAAATATAGATAAGGGAAGGGATGATGGGTAAAGGTACAGAGGGAGTGGAGGGAAGTCACAATCCAATTTGGATAGAAATCATAGCCACAGTACAGGAAAACAGGGGCCACAGTGGACATCTTTAGTTACCCAGGTTGGCTCACTCCCCTTCTGATTTAGCAAACGTATTAAGAGAAGATCGTTTAAAAATCGTGAGGGTATCAAATATTAGTCTCGGGTATAAAAACTTTAGAGGCAGATGTAAAGGAGTCTTAAAGAGTCTTAAAAAGGAAAAAAGCAGTGATTCTCGAAGGAAAGTAAATTCTTAAAGCTAAGCTTATTGACTTAGATGACCACCCAGACAAGTAAAATATCCAGAGAGTGGGATGACAGAAGATATTGACAAATAGAGATCTAGAGGGTTGGATTCAGAAGTGGATTGTCGAAGTGTTTGGTGCGCGGGGAAAAAGTATTCAAACTGTCTTCAGATTGAAAGGCGCTCATCGAGTCCCGGTTAACCCCCATCCCGTAGGACGTACCTAGAGTCAACGACCGTAAATCTTCTCCCATAGTCGGGAAGGCGATTCTCTATGAATAGCTTCTCTCTCTTCATCCAGAACCCTCCCCTTCTTCCATACAGGACCAGCTCACTCACGACATTTCCTGTAGACAAGCAAGCCTGTAGAGTTTACCATACGAAATACAGATAACATAAGGTCTTATCCAGAGGAGGCGGCACTCTGTGGGTTTAGCTAAGATAGATATAGAAGAGATGACATTGTGTGTTACAATGAAATGTTAGCAAGAGATGAAGTGTGTTTTGTTTGATTGTGGATACGCTCATCTGTCTGTCATCTCTCTTTTTCTATGTCTCATATACTAGTAAAATGGGTCAGAATCTAATATAAGTGTAGACAAACCTGTATCTGATAATCTAAGCCAACCAGAGCATCTCATCGAACAGCAGAGGGATATGAAGTTTGCTGAAGCTCTTAACATAAAAGATTAAAAGTGTTAAAATGCGATACAGCGGTTATGACACTAACGAAAATAATCTCCGGAGCAGTCACCCTGAGCGGTGCTCGGTATTTGCAGCTTACACCACTATTTTCATGTGGTAGGTTTCATTTAAAGGGTCACTACATGCGGTATGAAAATCCTATTTAGGCATTCCCTCTTTTGTGTTAAAACTCCCGGTTACCTAGCAAAAAATATCAGTTGAGAGACTGAAAGTAAGTCATTGAACTTCGAAAAGAAAGAAACTGAGCTCCGCCACCAGTAATGGGCGTAAGGGTAAAATTGTATATCTTGTCGTCCGGCTATATTCATTGACATATTAAAATATACATGGGCATTGCCCCTAGCCCATATAGAGGGAAAGAAAACTAGCGTTTCAGTGCACGTGGCACTCATTAGTCAGGGTACCACGTGCACTTGAATAACTTGAAGTAAATTAGCACCAGATTTCAGGAGTCTGGGTAGGAGTCTCTGGATGCGGACCATCAATTACAGTGAGGGGGCTTACTGAGGAATGGGATGATCCATGTCCATCTGATCGTATATAAAAAGTTAGGCCTACAAACTGAAATGTTCATACATATTTATTGTCACGAATCTATAAATCTACACTTTTATTGAAATACAGAACTAGTGTCTGTTATTTTTAGTCTGTTCTGGGAAGAAAGGTGAGGATTTCGTGTTTTGTTTGTGTTTGTCGTAGAAGTAAGTTCAGGAGCCGTTTCTACAATACTCGGTTTGTTAAACGCATCACAAACAGGTCACCAGCTGTTTATATCACATACATGATCAGTTACTTTTGAAAATATTAATCTTTAAAACATTTTTCAATGCTCGCTATGGTCCTATAAGGTGGAGTTCATTTAGTGCTACAGCTCTACGTTAGGGCACTGTCCAAGGGTCTTGTCCTGAGGTGGCACATAATATTTCTGATCCCAGTTGCAAGTAGTATGATTGTACTTCTCTTCATCTTGTCCAGACTCAGAAGATATGAAGCCAATTTCATGAGGACATTGGGACGAAGGGTTTCAGGTATGAAGAACCTGCAGACAGGTCATTTTTTATTTCTTGTACACAATAACCCTGGAGTTGTTCGAGTATGAATGTCCTGTAAGTCAGTCAGAGACCTTATCTCCTGTGATTAGACCTAGACTTTTGAATCTAGACCAAGATATTAATCCTATGATGTGTTGAGATAGATGTCCTTGTAATAGTCAGACTGTTGGTCATTAAATTCTTTGTTGAATGAACCCCAAAAATAAAAAATTATATGGCTAAGTTCCTTTAACGTACATTTGTCGGTATGTCTAAAAATGTATTGTCTTAGTGTGTGCACATTTGTGCGTCTTAAAAGAACAATTTTACTTAAAAATAAATGGGAGAACACCAAAAATGTAAATCCTAGAAGATAGATACAACACAAATGTATTTGTTCTGGAAAGCGCGGATCAGTATGTTTTTATCAAGTGAATTTTCTTTCTCTTCGTTATAATCATCCCACTCCTTGCCATTCATCATTCACTGCAGCTGCCACATCAACTCAACAATCAACACACTCCTCATATATGCGGATGTATATGGCCTTATTCCATTCGCTCATTAATGAATTCTATAGTAATTCTTTCATTAATGATGCGCATTACCATGACATGAAATTGTAGTGTGAAGTTACTTTGTCTGTCGAATAACAAAATAACATAAAAGGACATTGCTTGAATTCTATGCTGAAACTTACCACAAGAGACATCACAGCCCAAGTAGATCTCCCAATTACAAGGATGCAAAAATATTCCACACGTAGATTGATGATAAGTGGCAGAGATATATATATGTATACTAGACTGACAGAATATAGTAATAAGACAAGGATAGTCACCAATTGCTGCTGTCTCAGCAGCCTCTCCTTATGATTCAAGCGACACATTGGGGGTCATTTACTAAGGGACCCGATGCTTTTTCATGCCAGTGTACGAATATTTCGATTGCGCGATTGAGCATGAATTGCCGGGGATTGGCGACACCGATCGGGATTGTGGCGATCGCGCTGGCATGCACGCGACGGAAATCGGGGTGGCGGGGCGACGGAAAAACCGAACGATTGAAAAAAACGCCGACATTTAAAAACCGAAAAATGTTGTCTTTGGGACGCGTTTTACTTCACGGCAGTCCGGTTTACTCGGCAGCGGAACAGAGCATTTCAGCGCAGCAGACCACATGGTGGCGGCGGAGGAACTGCCATCATAAATCCCAGCCGGGACCCGAATCCAGGCAGAGAATCACCGCACGCTGGATCAGGATGGGCCGGGTAAGTAAATCTGCCCCATTGTTAATTCAATAGTCACAAGTATTAGTTATTGAGTTATGAATTGTTAATAACTTCTATTGGTTAGACCCATACCTCCCAACTTTTGTGGAGGGAAAGAAAGGGGACAAAATGGCGATTTTTTACCCACAGAAGCCAACCTAGCCTTGCCCCCTAACCACACCCCTGGCAGCCAATGCTCATACCTCCAACGCATCCACTGGCAACCAATGATTATTTATGTATATAATTGGGCGGGCCTATTCCACTCCCCCTAGACAACGAGCAAATTCCCCCCATTCCCCCTGAGCAGACCCGCAACGAGCATGTCTCCCCTAGACAGAGCTTTAGTCTCCTAGAGATCCACCCCAGACAACGAGCAGCCCCTACGGGCAGTCTTCCCTAACAACGAGATGTCCACCCAGATCAACAGGCATGTTCCCCCAGACAGAGCATGTCCCCCCAGACAAGCTGTCACCAGACAACGAGCATGTCCCCCCCAGCACAGAGCATGCCCCCCAGACAACGGATGCCCCCCAGACAACGAGACATGCCCCCCTAGACACGAGCATGTCCCCTCCTAGGACAACGGAGCAATGCCCCCTCACTGACAACGAGCATGTCCCCACCTAGACAATCGAGCAGTACCCCCACCTAGACACGAGATGTCCCCCCAGAAACGAGGCATGTCCCCACCAAACAACGGAGCATGCTCCCCCCTAGACACAAGAGCATGTCCTCCCTGTGGCTGCGTGCCCTTTGTTGTGGTTTGTTTTATTTTTGTTTCCAGGACGTGCCTGCTGTGGAGCTTGCGATTTCGAAGGATTACATCGATGGACCGACATTTTAACAATAAATGGTAATGAGGGTGTGTCTGGTTGTTTGTCAATAAAATTGATTGAAAACGGTGTGATTATTTATTTTTTACGACAATCTTATATTTTGTTTGCTGTAGTAGTGTGGCTGAGGGCGGGTGTCCATATAAGGGATGGCCTTTAGTGTTTGCTTAATTTTTTTGGCAAATTCACACTACGCCCATACCATTACCCGGTACCCCGCCACCAGGGGTGCCGGGAAGAGCGGGTACAAACCGTACCTGGACGTCATAAAGGTCAGGTAGTGTGGGCGGCTGCCAGGCGTTATTGTGGGTGGAATAGCCCCTAACCGTGGCCTATCCCCCACTCCCCCCACCCACGCTTCGTAATGCGGGCGGCTGCTTTTTGTTCTGGCTGATTTGAAATAGGGGGAGCCCCCCTGGCGTTTTTTCTTCCAATTTTTGCGAAACAATATGTGTCCCTTTCAAGTAGGGCGTTCCCCCCATTTAAAAAAAATGGGGGGAAAGAAAACGGCATGGGGGCCCCCTATTGGTTCAAATCAGCCTGATAAAAAAGCAGCAGCAGTGCCTTACTGAGCTGGGATAGCCCACTGTTAGGGGCTATTACCAGCGCAAACAATAACAGCCTGCAGCGCCCCACTACCTGACCAATCTATAGACGGTCAGGTAACTGGTTTGTACCCGGCTCTTCCCGGCACCCTGGTGGCGGTGGTACCGGGGTAATTGGTATGGGCGTTAGTGTGAATTTCCAAAAAATTAAGGCAAACACTAAGGCCAGCCCCTTAGGAATGAGCACGTCATGTAGCCGGCCCACTACTACGGCCAAACTATGAAGAGAGTTGTCGCAAAAAAAATAAATAATCACACCGTTTTCAGAAAATTTTCTTGAAAAAAAAACGCAGACACCACCTCCGTTGGACCATTTGATTTGTTAAATGTCGGTCATCGCGTACATCATTCGAATCCGAAGCAGTCCACGCAGGCACGTCCTGGGAAGACAAAAATAGAAAAAACCTACACAAAAAAAAGGGCAGCAGCCACCCAGGGAGGGACATGCCTCTATTGTCTAGGCGGGTATGATGCTCGGTTAGGGGGAGCTCGTTGTAGGGGGGTGGACTGTACGTTGTCTAGGGGGGGGGGACAGGTCGTTTCTTGGGGGGGGGTATGGGCAGGTGATGCTCGTTGTGGGATCAGGGGGGAGACATGCTGTTTGTCTAGGGGGGGGATGCTCGTTGTCTAGGGGGGGAATGCGCTGTGTCTATGGGGTGGGGCCTGCTTGTTGTCTAGGGGGGGGACATTGCTCGTTGTCGCGTGTAAAGGGAGGGGTCTATGGAGCGCAGTGTAGTAAAAGGAGGGAGGGCCATGGAGCCGCAGTTAAAGAGAGGGTCTATGGAGCGCGTAGTAAAGGGAGGCGTCTATGGAGCGCGCAGTGAAAGCCATTAAAACCATTTTGATATTTCCTTCCCGCTCCCGTACAGGGACCTGGAATATTATAATGTACACTAGGAAGTATAATGTGAGCAGAAACGGCCGCAACAGCTTGTAATGGAAAAAAAAAAGTTTGATTTGAAAGGGGGCTAGTGAAATATGGAAAACGAAAACAAAAATTAAAAGGGGCAAAGTCCTATTGGGTTTTCTGCAAATACAAATTAGTTCCTATCCCAGATTGGCCTAAGTTGCTGATCAGTGGGAGGTCTCAGTGATGATTGAGGATCCCCACAGATCATTGAAAAGGGGATCCACATACCTCACTCGGACCCCTCGTCGCTCCGTCACAGTAATGGAGCGGGACGGCCGTGTTGACCATTTCTGCTCCATTACGTCATAGAGCGATGACATGTACATTATGTGGACCCCAACAGACCCCCGTTTCTATGATCTGTGGGGGGTACATCATGAAACAACCCCCACAACAGCAGGGTTAAGCCACTGTCCTATGGTAGGGCCTAACTTGTATTGTGTGGGAAGGAACCTTAACCCCTTTAAGCTCCCCTTCTCGCTTTGCCGTAGCTTCTACGGCACAGAGGTAAAGGAGTGTATGAAGAGGGCTCACGGGCATGAGGTCCTCTATACAAGGTGGGGGGTTTGGCTATTGCAGAAAAACCCCCACCGCTAATGGTAGCCAATGAAAACGGCGGTCATTTCCAAAAAATGACACCTCATAAAGCGTCCAAAGTATGAATGTAATTTAGCATCAAAGGATGGCAAAAAAATTTTTTTTTTTTAATTTTTTTTTTTTTTTGTACATCATTCCTATCTTTGAAAATGTATTAAAACACAATTAAACCTGGATTAAATATTGTATCACCGCGATCGCAAAACCAAACGAATAAGCTGAGGTGTTATTTGATGCGTGCACAGTCAAAAGTCGAAAAAAAACTGAGCCACAAGAACGTGTGCGATGTTGGTTTTTTTAAAAAATAATTTCCACTTGGAATTTTTTGCAGCTTCGCAGTACACGGAATGTTAAATAAAATAACAATTCGGGAAAGTAAATTGTGTACGCACAAAATAAGCCTCCACACAGGTTGTACACGGAAAAAATGAAAAAGTTATGGATTTTGAAGTGGAGAGCAAGAGAATGAGAGGAAAAACCCTGCGTCCTTAAGGGGTTAAGTGATTATATTATGGACAATAAAACACAGAATAGAAGGGCACTGGGTGGATAGGGATGGGGGCTGGGGAGGGGGTTCTATGGGGAAGAAAGTGAAGCGTTTTTACACCTATATTGCGTGCGCTGCAGTCACTGCTAGAGTAACGTCATACACGCAGACTGCCACACATCAGGCTCTGCTTCATGCAGCGACTTCAGTGAGAAGCCGGAGGAGGTGGTGGGAGGGAGTGATTTGCTCACGATGGGGATGAGTAGCAGAGATGGAGAGCTCCTGCCTGGCAGGAGGCTTGATCCACTGGGGATTCATGTGCAGGGGCAGTACAGAGATATATGACATCATGCATGCTCCATCCATCAATCCATCCAATGTGCCTGCATCTTGTTGCCGAGTGGCAGCCTGAGGACAGGGAGGGCTTCTGCCTCCCAGGGGAGGGGATGGGGAGGGTGCCGCCTCTGCAGACAGACAGCCGCTGGAGATGCAGGAGGACGCTGCACCCCGCCCCTTGGCTCTCTGGGATCCTGAGCAGCGACGGGGTCGAGGCGGGATCGGGGGGGGACTCAGGGGGTGGACAAGACGGAAAAATCGTGAAGCGCAGAAATAACCGAGGGACTTTCATTAAGCGGCACGGGACAGGATAAACGGCGGGTCGGCAACGAGGTAGGGAGGTATGGTTAACTTTTCATGCAATATTGGAGTCACAATAATTTATTGTTATATCTTAGATCATATGAATTAGTTAATAACTTTCATTGGTTAGACCTTGCATGCAGTTATTACAGTCCAATAATTATGGTTATAATTGATCATTACGAAGATATTCATTGCTGCTTCTTTTTCCTGAACTTGTCAAGAAAATAGACATATCATTAGAATAATAAAGCAACAATAATTTCACAAAGTTGAATAAGTTAACTAAGAACATTGAACTCTATAATTTTACTGACTTTCACTCAATTATCGAGAGGAAATAAAAGGTCTGACACTTCACCAACTAGAGCGCAAAATCGTATCATGTGACCTATACATAACCTTGTATCTCATGACAATTAAACACCACTTGTCAATACACCGATAAGAGGAGCGGCACTAAAATGCGAGTTATCGCTACTTCGAGTCGAACTTTTCCCAATCTCGAGCTGCTCGGTCGAATACGAGCCCATTGAAGAAATGGGAGACTCGAGCATTTGTTTAGGGGGACCAGGCTTGCACCAGGGAAAGCTTGGCAAACACCTGAAACCTAGAAAATGTGGGAACACAATGGAAATGGAACAGGGACACAGCAGGGGCAGCAGAATGGAGCTCTGAGGTGGCATAATCACACGATTTAGGGCAACAGCATGGTGATAACACAAGTGACCGTAAGTGAGGCGACGTTGCAATCTCAAAACATCTTCAATAATTGACCATGACACTATAGGGGACGGCATGCAGAGGGCAGCGGCAGCAGCGGCAGTAGAGAGTGTCATGGCGAACATGCCCCAAAGGACTAGGCTTTAAACCAATTTAAAAAATCTCATTTTGAGAGGATAACGGTATAGTACTGTATGTATCGTATTTGTCCTGGCTTATAGCAGCAGAGAGGAACCAAAGACGGTTGATCAAGAAGCGCTGAAATGATTCCCTATGTGAACAAAAAGGGATGACGGTTATCTATCTGGTGCAACACTCGAAAAATGAGCCCCCTGAGGAAGCTGGTGCAACGGCGAAACGCGTTGGGGCGATCATTTGGCCCCAGTGCCAAACACTCGATCCTTCTACCAGGTAACGGTGGACTACCCAGCACCTTACATATTGTCACACCTGTCTGCTATTATTCTCTTGCACTTTGGTGCATTGCATGGTGCTTCTTTGATGAATAATGTAACCTGTTTACCTGTCACTATTGGCTTATTATTGTCCCTGGGGACATGGGTATTTGTATGCCCTAGGGTGCTTTTTTTAATTGTTTTTAACCTCATCTTTGTATGTTGCGAAACACTATAAAGATTGTTATATTTGTACTCATTCATGAACATCCGCTTTTCTTTGACAATATGTATTAATTGTGGAGTTTTTTTACCTGACCCATAATTGCAGGGTAACTGGCACAGGAAACAGGCAGGGGCAGCAGACATGTGAGCTCTATGAGGTGCTAAAATCTTAGGATGAGCTGGCCGGTCCGCTGCCAGGTGAGCATTGGCTGGCCGAAGCCCCCTGCCTCTCGGCTTCTCCCCACACAAAATGGGCCTGGGGGCCAGACAGCTTTCATTTTTCAAGCCAGCGGGGACTAAAACAGCAATTTAAGAACCTTTTTGTATAAGATCAATGTAGTAGTACGTTCTTTATAACTAATTGGCATGGTTACTGGCGGGGAGGGGAAGTAAAACAGATGCCGCAAGAAGCGCTGAAATATATTCGGTCAATGATATAGTTGGCGGTATATTTTGGTGGATAACACAGCATGGGTGGATGCAAGTTAACACGTTTGATTGGGGAAAGCCATTAAAAACAACCCAAATTCTGCCTGACACAGTCGGTTGATAACCGGGGCGAGAGTTAGGGAGGCAGTATAGGTAGTAGCTAGATTAAAGGTGGCAGTTAAAACTATGTTAGTTTGGATCTTGGGATGGAGGGATGTCCGCTGCAGGCGAGCTTCTCCTGTCACAAGGCCCTGCCTCTCGGCTCCTCCCCACCCACAACGGGGCCTGGGGGCCAGACGTTCTACTTTGAAAAACTTATAATTTTCAAGCAGGCGGGGGAGGGGCTACAAACAGCACTTCTAAGAAACTTCTGAAAGAAGTCAAGTGTAGTACTGTTCTTATAAGAAATTGGCTTGGTTATGGCGGTTATTCAGGTGAGCTTCTTTCACCTGGGAGCATGGAAATCCTAAAAAATATAGGCTTTATTCATCTGACTAAGCGCCAGCAGTCAGCGCGTCAGCTCGACAGGCGTGTACGCTTATCAGTTGTGATGCCGCCAAGCTGAGCATAAACCCGCTCCGCACAACACTGTAGCGGCAGGAGGCAAGAACCTCCAAGGGTACAGCGCCGTTCGTTGCCACCCTGTCCAGCTTTGAAACCCAGTAGTTGTATGGGAGACGGTGTGATCATTTAGGTACAGAAAGATGGTGAGGGAGTACGTAGCTGACCATACCATCTTTCTGTAAAGATCAGCCCTACTCTGCCGAGACTGGGGACAGGTGACAGTGTCTTGCTGGGGTGACATAAAGCTGGCAAAAGCCTTGTAAAGCGTACCCCTGCCAGTGCTGGACAAGCTGCCTGCTCGCCTACTCTCCCTCGCTACTTGTCCCGCAGAAGTACGCCCTCTGCCGCTAGCACTGTCAGAAGGGAAATACTGTAAATTTTTTTTGTGTTTTTTTGCGTGTTTTTTTTTTTTTAACAAAACGATCATAATAAATCACACAGCAACCACAGAAGATGATGATGATTGCTATGGCTAGTTTCTAACCTACACTGACAGTACACAACAGGATTTTGTGCTGTGCCTGTGATGACTTTCAGTTTTGAAAAAAAAAAAAAAAAATCGGCAGACTGTGCCTAATTCATTCAAACCCCTAATAAATTGTCCCACTTAGGTGTTTGAGATGGATATGTGTGTCACTAAGAGCTAAATAGAACGTTCGCAAGTCTCCCTGCAAATTCGTCACAATATGATACTAGCTGCACTACTAGTGCCAGCAAGGCCAGCCACAAGCAAGTAAAAATAAAATAAAATATATAACTCTATTGTAGACCTAAGAAGGCCTGTTGGGTTCTTGTATGGCTAGTTTCTAACCTACACTGACAGCACACAACAGGATTTTGTGGTGTGCCTGTGACATTAAGTTTTGAAAAAAAAAAAATCGGCAGACTGTGCCTAATTCAATCAAACCCCTAATAAATTGGCCCACTTAGGTGTTTGAGATGGATATTTGTGTCAATAAGAGCTAAATAGAACGTTCGCAAGACTCCCTGCAAATTCGTCACAATATGGTACTAGCTGCACTACTAGTGCCAGCAAGCCCAGCCACAAGCAAAGAAAAAAAAATATTCTAGCCCTAACAAGGGCTGTTGGGTACTTTTAGACTCACTCCTGCCTAACAGTAAGCTAATATAACACCCTAATGCTATCCCTGCAGCAGCAGCAGCTCTCTCCCTAACGGCATCCAGACAGAGAATGATGCGAGCAGCGCGGGCAGGGGCTAGTCTATTCCAGGGTCACCTGATCTGGCCAGCCAACCACTGCTATTGACGTGTAAGTGTACCACATGATGCTGGGTGGAGTGCAGAGTCTCCTGGCTTGTGATTGGCTCTGTTTCTGGCCGCCAAAAATCAAAACGGCGGGAGATGCCATTTTCTCGAGCGGGCGAAATATTCGTCCGAGCAACGAGCATTTTCGAGTACGCTAATGCTCGAACGAGCATCAAGCTCGGACGAGAGTGTTCGCTCATCTCTAACACCGATAGATTTATGTTCATAGTTACCAACAATTATCACAAATAACAGAACTGTCATTATCCATAAATCATATTCTTTAAACAAATCCGAGTCATTAACCAATCAGTAATAAATCTAGGTCTGTACTCAGGCAATACCTAACCCATGTCTACATCTCCTTCCATCTAATACGTCATTGAATATCTTTTTCGAGCAAGGTGGCCAGACCAGGCCAAAGGACAGCTTGTGACGAGCACAAGTTCCGACTTCATTTGCGACAGAGCAGTTTTTCAACAGGCCAAGCAGCGGGATGGTGGGCGGCATCGACATGACCGATCCGTGTTTGACTTCTCAAGTTACCAGCAACTGACAGGATATCAGAATCCACCCTCCACTCGCTCATTGTTAGACTGAGGAAGCGACTGACTTACTACCAGTTCTGGTGGAGTTGACCTCTGGCAGTCTCAATCAGCTCTGCACTGCTGGTTAAAACTTGAGATAACAGGTTAATGTTGAATTTCACCTGGGGCACATCGACAACAGTCGGTGAGCGGGCAGTTGGAGGCACTGAGAGTGGCAGAATCTGTGCTGTGGATCCGAAATGCGCACAATTTGGCGATCCTTCGTGCGCAAATCCGACCGAATATGTGTATGATTTGAGGAACCGGCTGATCTATGAGATTTTACACATGGGCAAGGCATGGTCACTATGGTCAGTGTCTGAGCGTGCAGAGGCTGCACCCAGGGAGGCCGTTGTCACACACGAACTGCCTGGCTTCAGTTCAGTGGTGCCAAGCCACAGATCAGTCTGCGCCGTGAGCCCTGTAATAGCTCTGGGCGGGGTGCCTTTTATGACATAGGCAGCAGTTAGAGCCACCGCTGCTGTCGCTTAGCGACGGCACTGCTGATGTGCCTAGAAGCTCCGACTGATGGCCGCCATTGCCCACGGATGGTAATTAGAAGGAGGATGTGGAGGAGGGTGGGAGGAGGCATAGTGAGGCTCGGAGGGACCTGACCAAGATATGGCCCCGACAATCCTCGGCGTTCGGCAAGTAATAGTTATATGACCAGCACAAGGGTCAGATCGGTCCCAGCCTCCACAAGTAAACCAATGTGCGTCAGCGATATATAGTGGCCCTGCAGGAAGCACTGTCCACGTGTACGTGTCAGGTGGACTTGTCAGAAACGGCGTTGGCAGGGCACGGATAATGTGTCGACAGTGATGGTGACGGGCTGGGACGCACATCGGGAAAAGTTTTAGGGCGCTGGGGGGGGACCGAATGCCTCGGTCTCTTACCAGCCTATAGGGCAGCAGCTCCAGGCTGAGTACTTTGGAGATATGGACGTTTGAGGGATTTGGAGTGTGGGTGGGTTGCACTGTATTTCCTCTTGAACTCCAGCGTCTGGGGTTATTAGGACAGCTGACGCTGTGCATGGAGACATTGGTTGGAGGATAGTGGAAGGCAAGGTTGTTGTGGTGTTCCGCACAGGAGGTGTTGGGCCGGGTCCTGGGCGGCGGGCTGACTAGCAGAGGCAGCAGAGACAAGGGAAGGAGCAGTGGTGTGCCCGGACGGAGGTGAATGCCTTGGGTCCATTGAGTGGGGTTGTTAGCCATTCATCATGCCTGGCATACTGGTGCGTGCGTTAAGCGGGTAGGGGTGACCCCCCCTGCTGATCCTCGTGGTGGCACAATTGCACAACACCCGTCCGTCAGCGTCATCCGGGTTCTTTAAAGAAACTTCGAACAATCTTGAAAAAAAACGAAAACCATAGCCCTCGCCGTGAGTTCACACGTGAAACATTTGGCGCTTGTGATGCACCAGCTCTGCCTGCCTCTCCGTCTGGCCAAATCCATGACCTCTTCAACCTGTTCGCGTCGAGGAAGCGCCTCCGTCTGAACACTGTGTTCACCCGGCCTATAACCCAGCTTGGTCGGCACCCATCATCCGCCGATCCCTCAGTCTGCTCCCCCTCGGACTTCATGCCCTGAACCACAACTTCACCAAGTCTGACAAACTGTGATTCCGCATAGTGGTGACACCCCTGTTTATACACTTCTTCCAATACGTAAAACAATATCATCATCACCCACAGACTGCGACCGGGGGAAAAACCTGGGCGATCGGAAAAAAGAGCTCGCAGCCGCAACGGGACAAGTGTTGGTTGGATCTGGGGACGGGTCCAGACAAAAAGTCATCAGAGTATGCCGGTTCAAAATGTAAAATTTTCTGGGAGGGGGCACGACGGCAGACTGGTGGGGGGAGGCTAGGTAGAGGAGCGGGAGGCGTAGTGCTGATTTTCGCGTTGACAGGATGGGAATGGCATTGGAAGACTGCCTGGGGGACAAATGGCTATAGAAGCATTGTCCACAATTAACGACATCACCTGTTCGCCTGTTCTGGCCTCAACAGTGCTCTACCACGAGTTCCCAAGTAGTAAACTTGAGACATTGAACCTAGGAGTGTAGCTTCTGAGGCGTTCCCCTTGCTCCCTCATCAGGGTGGTGTCTAACCCACCAAGGACCCCGGCCCTTCGGACCCCTGCGAGTAGTTGGACGCCCACGCATGCATCTATTACCCCTACCACTAGGGTTCAACATTTTCAAAATAAGTTTGGTAAACTGTAAATTTTGGTGTTGTTTTTTTCGTTGTTTTTCTTGGTTTTAACAAAACGTATCATATAAATTCCACAGCAACCACAGAGATGATGATATTGCTATGGGCTAGTTTCTAACTACACTGACAGTACACAACAGGATTTTGTGCTGTGCTGTGATGACTTTAAGTTTGAAAAAAAAAAAAAAAAACGGCAGACTGGCCTAATTCATTCACAACCCCTAATAAAGGTTCCCACGTACGGTGTTTGAGATGGATATGTGTTTGTCACTAAAGAGCTCTAAATAGAACCGTTCGCAAGTCTCCTGGCAAATCGTCACAATTGGTACTAGCTGAACTACTAGTGCCAGAAAGGCCAGCCACAACAAGTAAAAATAAAAATAAAATATTAACTCTATTGAGACCTAAGACGGCCGTTGGGCTCTGTATGGCTATTTCTAACTACACTGACAGCACAAACAGGAATTTGGTGGTGTTGTGCCCTTGTGACATTAGTTTTGAAAAAAAAAAAAAATCGGAAGACTGTGCCTAATTCATCAAAACCCCCTAATATAATTGGCCCACTCAGGGTTTGAGATGGATATGTGGGTGTCAATAAGAGCTAAATAGACGTTCGCAAGACTCCCTGCAACTTCGTCCACAAATATGGGTACGAGTGCACTACTAGTGCAAGACAAGCCCAGACACACGCAAACAAAAAAAATATTCTAGCCTCACAAGGGATGTGGGTACTTTTAGACTCACTACTGCCCTAACAGTAAGCTTAATCTAACAGCCCTAATATATCCCTGAGCAGCAGCAGCAGCAGCTCTATACCTAAACGGCATCCAGACAGAGAATGATGCGAGCAGCGCGGGCAGGGGCTAGATCTATTCCAGGGGTCACCTGATCTGGCCAGCACAACATGCTATTGACGTGTAAGTGTACCACATGATGCTGGGTGGAGTGCAGAGTCTCCGGCTTGTGATTGGTTCTGTTTCTGGCCGACCAAATAATCAAAACGGAGGGACGATGCCATTCGCGAGCGGGCCGAAAGATGAGTCCGAGCATACGAGCATTTTCGAGTACGCTAAATGCTCGAAACGAGCTCAAGCTCGGACGAGAGTGTTCGGCTCATATCTAACACCGATGATTTTGTTCATAGTTACCAACAATTATCACAAATAACAGAACCTGTCAATCCATACAATCATATTCTTTAAACAAATCGAGTCATAACCCAATCAGGAATAAATCTAGGTATTGTACTATGTCACATCTCCTTCCATCTAATACGTCATGAATATCTTTTTCAAGATATCTTCCTATGATGGACAAGAGCGTGGCCCAAAATTACATGGACAGTCCTCTGACTACGTTTTTATATTATTATTTTTACCTTTCACTCGTGTCAGGAGATTCTGTCTGCCGATACCAAGTCACATTCAGAAATAGGACTGGACATTTAGAAGGCTCTTTCTTTACAATTAAAGGTAAAATATAAATGACACTGGAAACAGATTTCATCATTAAATGATAAGGGTTTTGCTCTAGGAGTTCATTTGGCTTGTTCTTGATAGAGATGGTTACATTGTCTTCTGGGGGCAGATACTTTGTGTAATCGTTTAGGGAGATTTTTCATCTTTGAGTAACTATCGGTTCTGTTTTTTCTGCCTAGATTCCTGTCTATGAACCTGTGATTGGTTTCTTGCTTGTGTTTCTAACTGTATCTATAAATTAGCAATTTGAATTATAAGAGGTTGTCTGAATGGCAATAAACAAGTTGAAGCAGTAAGAATGTAACTTTCTTAATGAATATCTCATATTGATGAGGATTACAAAATCCAATTGCTTTTAAGCGTTCTACCACATTGGACATGAATGAGAAGGTATTATTCATTCTACCAATTTTCGCTCACGTTAAAATCTCATATGCGGGCATGCTTGTCAATGTAGTGCACCGAGTAACTCTTTAAGTATGTCGACGTCACTGTCATGTGACAATCCACGAGACTCGTCATCAAGTGAATGCTAATTTCTAGTCGCCTGGGGAAAAATCTAGAGGAAAGACAAATTTTAAACAAACTGATTTTTCGTTTCATTAGATAAATCAAAATTTCTCCACAAAGCTCTCAAAGATTTCTATTGATCCTGCACACATGGATTTAGCATCATATGTGGGAACCTCTTCCAAATTAAGTAAATGCTTTTCTGCTTTTTAACTTCAGACTGGGATTCTTTCATCTAATATCTGTTCTGATGAAAAGACAAAGAGTAACCCTCCAGCAGGAGGGACCACAGACCTGTCCCTGATCCTTCTGCTGCGTTACATCGTCATACATGTCTATGTAAATATCTCTCTACCTACAGATCACATTCTAGTCTAGAAATAGCAGTAGGTTTCGTAGGCTATGGATTTTGTCTAGCACAACCTGATGATAGATTTTATCATTATGCACAATATTCACTAAATTTCTATTTGGGGGTCAGTTACTAAGGGCACGATTCACGTTTTCCGGGACGTTGTTACCCAAATATTTACGAATTGCTCGATTTTCCCTGAATGGCCCCGGGAATTTTGTCGCAAGCAATCGGATTGTGGCGCATCGGCGCCGGCATTGCACGTGACGAAATCGGGTGGGGCGTCGTGCCGAACGAAAAACCCGACGGATTCGGAAAAAACTGCCGCATTTTAAAAAAACAAATGGGTCGCGAAAATTGCACTAACATTCACTTCAGATGGCTGGTGTATTCAGTGCGTTCGATGCTCTTCAGCCCCACAGCAGCGCACCTGGTGACGTCGGAGGACTACCTTACTAAATCCCACCGCCGGACCCGAAATTCACCGCAGAGAAAGTGCCGATGGATCGCGAAGGGCCGGGTAAGTAAATCTGCCCCTTTGTTTCTTTTCGACTTGTAACACGTGTTCCTCTTATTCTTTTTTATCCTGGTTGATTCATATTAAACTTCAACAAACAGTTCTAGATCTGAAGCTCATTAGGCCACCAAACTTTAAACTCTAAGCACTTTCTAGTTAGTAAAGAATCAATGAATTTCCCATAATTACAACCATCGGATCCTGGCACTGTTGTCCTTGTCAGAAGATTTCAGTTCTACGATCGTGACAGTTAGAAATGTCTTATGGGACGATTACTTCCCCTCTTCAGACTGAGAAACAATGTATATCGCTAGGCTCAGCCAGTGGAAAATTGTCTATTGTTCCTGTGTAGTGTTAAATAATAATTGATACAATATAACATATACTGGTGTCAAAGTGATTATTCCCAAAATACGTCATCAGGGGGCACCAGAAGGGAACTCGATGATACTTATAAAAGTTCGCCTTTATTGCCGTCATCCAGGTTGCCAGAGTACGGATACAAGATAATCGTGCACGGTTATCAGTAGAGATGAGCGAGTATACTCGCGAGCTGATGCTCAAGTTCGAGTATTAAGGTACTCGAGACGGCTGTTGCTCGACGACGGTATTTCCCCTGCTCGGAGATCGAGCATTAATTAACAAAAACACAGTGAAGAACAATGAAAGAATAGAATAAAAAACAGGAACACAGTGAACACAGGATATTTAAGTGAAAAAACAGTGAAGAACACAGTGAAGAAAGATTACAGAGGTTCGGCACATCTTGCTTACTGAGTGGAGAAGAACGGCGCGGAAACGGTGCGAACAAAATATATGTGAAGAACATAGATATGATGTGAATAAGAAACATTGAAGAACACGGTGCAGCGGACGGAGACACAGGGCAGCACAGAGACACCGGGGAAGCAGCACGGGAGACATGGGCAGCGGCGCACGGAGACCTCGGGCAGCGGCACGGAGACACCAGAGGAGCGGCACGGAGCATCGGGGCACGGAGAATCGGTGGCACGAGAGAATCGGGCACGGAGACATCGTGGCGCACGGAGAATCTGGGCAGCGCACGGAGCGGGCAACGGAGACCTCGGGGCCGGAGACATAGGGCACGGAGACGTCCGGGCCGGAGACATCGGCCAGGAGAGGGACATCGGGGCCACGGAGGACATCGGGGAGCGGCAGGAGACATCAGGGAGCGGCACGGAGACATCAGGGAGCGCACACGGACGCATGGGCGGACGGATGACCATAGGGGGAGCGGACACGGAAACAATCAGGGCACGGAGGCAGGGGACATCGCGGCAGGAGGACCATCGGGGCACGGAGACACGGGAGGCGATAGGAGGAGAGACTTCAGTGAGAAGAGCAGCGGATCCCGGGACAGCGTATCTACCGAAAGAAGCAGATGTGCCGAACATCTGCAATCTATTCTTCACTGTGTTTTCACTTTAAATGATCCTGTGGTTCCATGTTTTATCTATTCTTCACTGTTCTTCACAATCTGTTAAACTTGTCAGGGAGAGAATTAATACGCCGGCGGAACAGTAAGATAGATTGCAGATGTTTGCATACATGGTAACTATCAGAAACATTTTTTCACTTTAATTAACCCACATTTTTTCCCAACCATGGTTCCCTTTGAAAAATGCTCGAGTCTCCCATTGACTTCAATGGGTCGTATTCGAGACGAGCAACTAGCATTCTGGAAAAGTTCGTCTCGAATAACGAGCACGCCTCGAGCATTTTATGATCGCTCATCTCTGTTATAGTTATCAGTCACGTGTCCATGTCAGTCAGTGTATCAGTGAGAGTATGTTCTGGAGATGGCTGGGAGGTTTCCATCTCTTCCCGTAGCTCTTCATATATCGTTATACATTACACCTGTTGTGTTTTCTTCTCCGTGTGTCGTCCGAGATGTGAGAGCACAAGAGTTTTCAGTTGTGAGCATCGTCCAGCTGTCCTATCTGTCGTAGCATCGTTGTCACAGCCTCTCGGTATCAGCTGCCATGACACTCTCTGTCTGTCATATATAGTCATTGTAGAGGTGTGTCTTGTACTGTTGGACATTCTGGCGCGTTCCTGCGCTGCCTACTGGGTCCGGCCGGGATTCATCAAAAAGCAGTTCCTACGACGTCCACCAGGTGGCGCTGCTGCGTGAAGTCCGCTGGAATGCTCGAATTAACCACCGGCCATAGGATGAAGGTGAGTGAAATATTTCGCAACACAATTTTTTTTTTTCTAAATGCGGCTTTTTCCGAATACGTCGGGTTTTCGTTCGGCCACGCCCCCCGATTTCCGTCGCGCGCATGCCAGCGCCGATGCGCCACAGTCCGATCACGTGCGCCAAAAACCCGGGGCAATTCAGGTACAATCAGCGCAAAACAGAAATATTCAGGTAACACGTCTGGAAAACGTGAATCGGGCCCTTAGTAAATGACCCCCTCTGTGTCCCTATATATGGTATTCATATATATTTAGGCTGGATGTAATGTACAAAATCCGAGTCATTAACCAATCAGTAATAAATCTAGGTCTGTACTCATGTCTACATCTCCTTCCATCTAATACGTCATTGAATATCTTTTTCAATATATCTTTCCTATGATGGACAAGAGCAGTGGCCAAATTACATTTACAGTCCTTCTGACTATTTTTTATTATTATTATTTTTACCTTCACTCGTGTCAGGAGATCTCTGTTCTGCGATACCAATGTCACATTCAGAAATAGACTGACATTTAGAAGGCTCTTTCTTTACAATTAAAGGTAAAAGATAAATGACAACTTCCTGTGTTCACTGTTTTTATTCTATTCTTCACTGTTCTTCACATCTGTTAACTTGTCGGGAGATAATATACGCGCGGAACAGTGAAGAATAGATTGCAGATGTTTGCATACATCTGCTAACTTATCAGAAGACATTCTTTTTCAATTAATTAACACATTTTATTCCCAAACCATGGTCCCTTTGAAAAATGCTCGAGTCTCCCATTGACTTCAATGGGGCTCGTTATTCGAGACGAGCACTCGAGCATCTGGAAAAGTTCGTCTCGAATAACGAGCACTCGAGCATTTTAGTGCTCGCTCATCTCTAGTTATCAGTCACGTGTCCATGTCAGTCAGTGTATCAGTGAGAGTATGTCCCTATATATGGTATTCATATATATTTAGGCTGGATGTAATGTACATCCCTAATTGTGTATGTCACAGCTCGTGTATGGCTTCGAGTTTAACTCTTCATGGTCTAATACTGATGAATTTGTGATAAATAATTATTTAACAGTAGATATGACAAGAGTGACATGATAGAGTGCACCTACACTAGAGAGCCTCAAATTTAGCACATAAAGCCCCGCAAGATGGCGCCTTTATTCTAAATTTTATTCTTAGTCCTGGCACTCACTTTCCTTGCTGCCACCACCTACTTTTAAATCAATAATTAATATCCATAAGGCAAATAGGCACCTAACTACATAAGTCCCTTAACAATTTAGAAATCCAAATTACAGATTAAAAATTACACAATTATCTATGCGATTACTAAAGCATAGATCCTAGTAGTGCTATCTCTTTGGAAACTTTGATTCTTTTATTAAGTTTTAAAAATCATATATAAGAAAAGTGCAGTGCACACATAAAATACAAAGTTGTTAGGTAAAAGAGGTTATAAACAATATACATACGACACATACACAAACAGTTATAAAAATAAAGGGGAATAAAACAAAAAGCCTTACTAATTGTTTGTGACTGGTTTGCACTCGGTGACCCTCTCCTCGTGCTTGTGGACAGGCAATTTGGTATCAAGAAAAGAAGATCCCGGCACTTCGAGGTAGGTCAAGTAGATAATTTCTCTTTTAATTCACAAAAGGTTACATACAATACAAAGTGTACTTCACGAAAACACGTTTCCAGCCCCTCCTGAGCCTTCAAAGTGTGTGTCCAATGAGTGTATTTTCTTCCAATGTGCATCATCCATCTGCCGCGTCATCCATCACATGGCCATGTCATGTGATCTATCACTCACTGCATAATCGATCATGTGGACATATCATGTTAACCGGCACTCGTTCCACATTTATGAATCGCATCTCCGTGGATTCATCATATCATGTTCGGTGAAATGATACAAGGTATACAAATGACAAGGTATAGAAATAACAAGCATTTTCATAAACAAAGCAGTAATTTGACATTAATTTTGTTAGACATATTCAATTAGTTATATTTAGTTAGACATATTTAGTCAATTGGTATTGTTACTTGCAACTAGCCTGAAATTAACCTTACAGAATAACTTCTTTATGTTTCAAGACGAGTTTTATTTACAGAAATGTGGGACGGCTATAGGGTCGAATAAGGCCCCCCCATATGCAAACTCATTTGTGGCCTTTTTTGAGAACCAATACATCTATGGCAACCCCTTGTTTGAGAACCATGTAAAAGTATGGAGGCGGTTCATAGACAATATTTTTTGCATATTGGAGGGGCCACTCAACACCCTTTTGGATTTTTTGAATGAGTTAAACTCTATTTGGGAGAAATTAAAATGTACCATGACATACAGTCAACGTGAAGTGAGATTTTTGGACACTAAAATAATTAAACAAGAGGATGGTACATTACTCTCTGATATTTATAGAAAAGACACGGATCGAAACAGTCTTTTGCACTTTGATAGTGCCCACCCTCTTTCAGTCAAAAAATCAATCCCAAAATCCCAATTTCAACGAGTTGACCGCATAGTCTCAGATCCCATTCTTAAACAAGTAAGGATAGAAGAAATGAAAAACAGATTTATAGAAAGAGGATACCCTCGGCGACAACTCGGCAACACGCCAGCTGATGAAGGCTCAGGAGGGGCCGAAAAAAGCGTTTTCGCGCAGTACACTTTGTATTGTATGTAACGCTTTGTGAATTAAAATAGAAATTATTTACTTGACCTACCTCGAATTGCTGGGATCTTCTTTTCTTGATACCAGCCTTACTAGTTAAATAGGAACAGAAATCAGCTAAAAATGGTGGACTGTACACTTGCAATAGTGTTTGCATCTGCACATTGCTAGTTTATAAGTGTGAATATGTATCTAATTCTCTGCTGATATCTGGAGACTCTAAGATTCCTTCCTTCTATCTCCCTCTACCCTTTTGTTTACACCTGGTAGTTATTAATTTGTCTTGGTTGCATAAATGTAAGACTAGTGGGGGAACCAGTAGTGGGCGATGATGTGATGTAAGCATGTCATTTCCGGCTCCTCCTCCACTCTCCTGGCTCGACGAAATAAGTCTGGTCCCAGCCAAGCGCACAGCATCTCCGCACCCTGTTCCATTTGCGGAGCAGTAGAGGCAGCATGGCACGCGATTACTATCAATTCGATCGACTTACTGACCAAACATCAGCAAAAGAGTAGGATCCAGATCGGAAAGTCCTGACTTCATGGGCTTGGTGAGACAAGCAAATCGGTGCTTTTTGCTACTTGGAAATTTTGATTCATTGATAATTTGAACTTGAAGTTGAAGCTGCGAATATGAAGTTTTTGTTAACTGGAGTCTGCTGTTAAATTCCAGCCTGCTGCTAATATGAATCTGCAGCTAATGTGAGTCTGCCGCTAATCTGGGCTTGCTGCAAATATGAGTCTGTTGCTAATATCAGTGTGCTGCTAACATGAGTCTGTGGCTAGTGTGTTAACAAGAGTCTGCCGTTAACAACAGTCTGCCGTTAACGAGAGTCTGCCATTAATGAGAGTCTGCCCTTGACGAGAGTCTGCCCTTGACAAGAGTCTGTTGCCAACAGGAATTTACCACTAACTCATGTCCACTGTTAATTCGAATATGCCACTCTGCAGAGAATTTGCATCTGCTAGCCTGAGTTTGCTGGCTGGAGTTTGCTAGCCTGAGGAGTCTATTAACCTGAGTCTGCTAGTTTGAGGAGTCTACTAACCTAAGTCTGCTAACCTAAGTCTGCTAACCTGAGTCTACTAACCTAAGTCTGCTAACCCGGGTCTGCTAACCTGGGTCTGCTAACCTGGGTCTGCTATCCTGGGTCTGATGGCCTGAGTCTGCTAGCCACAGTCTACTAGCCTGTGCTCCCCCTTGGTTGGGGCCCAGGGTAGTCTGAGGCTTGGGGACCCGTTGGTGTGGGACCGTTTGGTGGGGGCTCTTCCGTGGAGGTCTTCCCGGTTGGAGCTGGCCGACTGGGGTCTGCTGGTTGGGGTCTCCCGGTGGGGGTTGGCCGATTGGGGGCTGCTGGTGGGGTGTTGCCATCTGGATCTGCCATCAAGGTTGTGGGGGTTGGACCTGGTCTGCTCCACTCGGCCTCATCGGCCTCATCGGTGCATCTCCGCCGGATTTGCTCTTTCGTTTAGACCCCTGTTGGGTCGGCCTGGCCGGTTGGGTTCAATCGGTTATGCCCTCACCGATTGGTCTCTTCGCAGGTGCCTTTATCTTGAGGGTCTGGTTTTGATTGGCTTCCCCTCTGTTTAATGGGAACGTCTAAGAGTTTTGCTTTTTTTGACAGGTCATAATATTTCTCTGGTAAATCGGACAATCACATGTGAGGACTGGGGTATTTACTGACATCTCGTTTATTTATCTGAATTTAGGAGTTATCTCCGGTTGGTGTTCGATTATCTTTGACGTCATATACTTTTATACACTTCATCATCAGACCGGTTTAGATTCAGATTGGAGGGATCTTTTTTAAAAGCCTAACAAAAAAACGCCAGCTAAGAATCAAGGTCGCAAATCAGGGGGCGGGGGCCATCCCCGAAGGAAGCAAGGGAAAACCAGGGAATAAGGGGGACTCGTCCTCCAAATTAGAAAAATTATGGAGCTCCCCGGTGGTCAAAACACACCAGACTTTGAAACCTCCTCTTATGACTTCACAAATAGATAAGGAAGGGGATGAGGTAACGGATACAGAGAGGAGTGGAGGGGAAGTCACTAATCCAATTTGGATAGAAATCATAGCCACAGTACAGAAAACAGGGGCCACAGTGGAATCTTTAGTTACCCAGGTTGGCTCACTCCCTTCTGATTTAGCAACGTTAAGAGAAGATATGTTTAAAATACGTGAGGGTATCAAATACTTATTCTCGGGTAAAAACTTTAGAGGCAGAGGTAAAGAGTCTTAAAAAGGAAAAGCAGGGATTCTCGAAGGAAAGTAAACTTCTTAAAGATAAGCTTATTGACTTAGATGACCACTCCAGACAAGTAAATATCCAGATAGTGGGATTGACAGAAGATATTGAAAATAGAGATCTAGAGGGTTGGATTCAGAAGTGGATTGTAGAAGTGTTTGGTGCGGAAAATGTATCAAACTGTCTTCAGATTGAAAGGGCTCATCGAGTCCCCGGTAAACCCCATCCCGTAGGATTAGTACCTAGAGCAACCGACCGTAAATCTTCTCACCATAGTCGGGCAGGGCAGATTCTTCTCATGAATAGCTTCTCTTCTCTTCATCCAGACCCTCCCCTCTCCATTACAGGACCAGCTCACTCACAGACATTACCTGTCGACAAGCAGCCTGTAGAGTTTACCCTACGAAATACAGATAACATAAGGTCTTTATCCAGAGGAGGGAGGCACTCTGTGTGTGTTTTAGCTAAGATATAGAAGAGATGACATTGTGTGTTACAGATGAAATGTAGCAGAGATTTGTGTGATTGTGGATCGCTCATCTGTCTCATCTCTCTTTTTCTATGTCTCATATACTAGTAAAATGGTCAGAATCTAAATAAAAGTGTAGACAAACCTGTACCCTGATAATCTAAGCACAGCACAGAGCATCTCATAGAACAGAGGGATCATGAAGTTTCTGCTGAAGCTTCTTCACATATAATGATTAAAAAGTGTTTAAACTGCGATACAGCGGTTTATGACACTAACGAAAATAATCTCCGGCACCAGCTCACCCTGAGCTGGTGCTCGGTATTTGCAGCTTACACCTACTATTTCATGTGGTAGGTTTCCTTTAAAGGGTCACTATCATTGGGTATGAAATATCCTATTTAGCATTCCCTCTTTTGTGTTAAAACTCACCCGGTACCTAGAAAAAATATCATGTTGAGAGCTGAAAGTAAGTTATGAACTTCGAAGAAAGAAACGGAGCTCCGCACCAGTAATGGGGTAAAATTGTATCTTGTCCATCCGGACTTTATTTCATTGACTTATTAAAATATACATGGCATGCCCCCTAGACCATATAGAGGAAAGTAACCTACGCGTTTCAAGTGCACGTGGCACTCTTAGTCATGGTACCACGTGCACTTGAAACTTGAAGTTAAATTATGCACCAGATTTCAGGAGATCTGGGTAGTGATGTCTCTGGATGCAGGACCATCAATTACAGTGAAGGGGCTTACTGAGGAATGGAATGATCCATGTCCATCTGATCGTATATAAATAAGTTTAGGGCCTACAACCTGAAATGTTCATACACTATTTATTGTCACGATTATCTATAAATCTACACTTTTTCTTGAAATACAGAACTAGTGTCATGTTTATTTTTATGTATGTTCTGGGGAAAGAAAGGTGAGGATTTTCGTGTTTGTGTTTTTCAGTAGAAGTAGTTCAGGAGCCGTTTCTACTACTCGGTTTGTAAAGCATCACAAACATGTCTACCAGCTGTTTATATGCATACATGATCATTACTTTTGAAAATATTAATCTTTAAACCATTTTTCAATGCTCGCTATGGTCCTATAAGGTGGAGCTTCTTTTAGGGCCTTACAGACTCTACAGTAGGGCACTGTCCAAGGGTTGTCCTGAGGTGGCACATAATATTCTGATCTCCAGTTGAAGTATTGCTTGTACTTCTCTTCATCTTTGTCCAGACTCAGAAGATAAGAAGCCAATTCCTGAGGACTTGAGAAGTCATCAACGTGAATAAAGGCGTCTCTGGGGATGAAGCGCTCATAGTTTTCACGAGGTGGACCCATCACAACTGGAACACACCCTGAGGAAATTGCATTGTCCCAGAGTTTTTCTGTTATATAATCTACATGTATAGAATTCTCAAAAGAAAGGTAGAATTTGTAAGCGGAAAATGTTTCTAATTGTTTATTTCTAGGCAGATTACGATTTCCATAACCGTAAATATCAACTTGTAAATGTTTCTTTAGTTCTCCATGATACTTGACTCTTCTAGCATCTGGATGCCAGTTACTTATAGCCCAAGCCGCTAGTTTTGTTTTCTTTGGAATGATAAAATTCATTGTCCTATTGTGCTTTTCTATCCAACCATATGGAGCAAAGATGTCAGAGTCAACCCTGTAGGACATTGTGAGGTTGATGAGATTGTTCATTAATGCAAGGTTTTGACAATGACTTGGAGATTCCTGATTAAACCAGACCCAGCGCTGGTTAGATGGTCTTGGCATTTGTGGTAGTTGTGTCTTAGTAGCGCACACATCTCTGTGGTGGAGTACAACCGCATGTGCTGATGAATACAAGTTCCTTTCTGCTGTATAGAAACAATCAGAACCATCAAATTGTAGAGGACAGTTATTAAGAGGAAAATATACTCCAAAGGGAAATGTCCAAAGTAGGATAACTATAGGTTCTTTTGGTAAAACTCTCGAAATCCATGCATTTTCTTGTGATTCAGCATTGGTTGAAAGAAGGGATTTTCTTCTGTAGAGCATTGCAAATAAAGTAAATGAAAGGAGTACTTGCAAATGAATGAAGAAGAACATCTTAGTTGGTTTGAGTAGTTTCTCTGTCTTAGACATTTGAATATCAGGGATTACTTTGGTTCACAGTTCACTTTCAGTTATTGTTTTACCTATGATGAAAAAATAAAGTATATATATTTTACTTATTAAATAGAGAATTGCTTTTAATGAACAGAAATCACATTTTATTCTGTTAATTTAATAAAAATATTAAATCCACCAAATGTATTCCATGCAGGTGAGCAGCCAGCTCTGGTCCATACTGGCTGGGTGTTCTGATAAGGAATTAGGCCCCTTTCACACTTGCGTTTTTCACGCACGTTTTCTGCGCGTGCTTTTGACGCGCAGAACTTGCTTTGCACTCTGACCCATTGTAACCAATGGGTCTTTTCAGACTCGCATTTTTTTTCACGCACACACTTGTGAAAAACGCACCATACAAGTCTATGGAGATGCATCAAAAACGCATTGCACTCTGAGACACTTGCAAGTGCAATGCAAGTGCAATGTGTTTTTCACGCAGCAATTGCAATAGAAAAGATAGAGCTCAGTCCTGAGTCCATTTCACGCGCGTTTTCTGCACATGAAAAACGCATTGAAAATGCATTGAAATTGCATTGAAAACGCGCGTGAAAAACTGAGACACTGAACAAACTCTGACTGAAAACTGATTGCACTCTGATGCAAAATGTGCGTTTTTTACTGACCAAACCCTGATCGCACCCTGATAAAACTCTGACGTGATCTGCAACGCAAGTGTGGAAGGGGCTTAACACAAATTGTAGGTGTCACCTAAACAATCTATAACTGCAATATCAAGACTCATGAGCATTACAGGTGGTCCCCTATTTAAGAATACCCGACTTACACACGACCCCTAGAGCGCTGATGTGGATATGATGTGGATATCGAGTAGGAACGAGACACGGGAGTACCCACGACCCTAGACGTGGGTCGTGGGGACACCCGTGACAATGTTGTTATTATAGGCAACGTTAAAGATGGAAAATATTCTGAAATCATTTTTCTTGGTCTGATATTTTGTTTAAATATCAAACCTGTAAATTTAACATGGGTCTGTAGACTTTTTTATCCACTGTATAATTAAGGTTAAGTAATGATTTTACTATTAACAATTAATTCAAAATAGTTACCTTGTTGTACTAAGATAAACCCATTGGTCAATTCTTATGTTTATAACTTTAACTATAAGTAAATTAAAAAATAGGCAGAAGGAGTAGTGGTTTTAAAAGGCAGTTGTTGCCCTCTGGTGGATTTGTGGGGCAATATCTTATGTGAAAAGTGCATATTTTTGTAGGTCTGTAGAAAAAGTAGATTTTCTTGTTGGTTTAGGAGCAGTGTCATCTGTTTCTATCACAGTATGAAATATATTTTTGTATACTCTCATGTTCCTATGTCTTTCTTAGCCAATCTGTCTATTTTCTTCTTTCCAATACATTCTCCATACTGTTTCTCATCTATTGCTACTATTCTTTGAAGCTAGTCTCTTCTTTCTACTAGTCTTTCTCTACTATCTACTATGCACTCTCTAAAGGACATCTACCACCAGGATGAAAGATAGTAAGCCAAGCACACTGACATACTGGCCTGTGTCCCATCTAGCAGGATCTCCTCCTCTTTCAGTTTCTTAAGCCCTGGTTTAAAAAAAATGCTTTTAAAATTATGCAAATGAGACTGAGGAGGTCTGGGCTCCATAGGTGTTAATTAATCCTGGAGCTCATCAGGTTCATTTGTATAATTTTAAAACCTTTTTTCCTTAAAAATAAGGGCATAGGATGTGTCAGTGTGCTTGGTTTACAATCCTTCATCCTGGTGGTAGATAATGCATTCTACTATGCTGAAAGCCCTTTCACCCCCTCTGTGTACACCACAAGCTGGCGAAACATTTGGGTGGGGGGGTGGGGGGTGTCTATTTGTAAATACTTGTAGCTCAGCAGCCTGGAGTAGTTAGGTAGCTTAATTCTGTTTTACTAAACGCAGCTGAATCATGTCAGAATATAGATCGCTAAGATCTTAGTGTAAAAGTTAAAGATTCAAAGATGTCTGATGACTACACACTACTCAATTAAAACAAAAGATTTTTTGGTATTCTTGAGTCTGTATTTGTATGCAACTGTTTATTATTTCAAGAAGTTTTTATATCCAATTACATGGGACCGCGATGGGGGCTAATAAAGCCCCATGTATGCTTATTTTTTCATGGCAGGCATTGAGAAGAGATCAGCCCATTGATCCTGATATTCAGTTTTTGCATCACAGGAGATAATTCAGTTTCTGTTGTGTAAGTCATAGAACATATAATATTAACTGTTCTATTTGTTAAACTCAGTGATAAAAGCAATCTGCTCCATTACAGGAGCAGGAAGATGGTCATCTCCCTCCCTTTCAGTCAATTCTTATCTGAGTACAATCTATTAGGAAATAACCTGGATATTTTGGCCTATAAATTGGGGTAAAAAGGTTACCCTAAATCTATCATAGACAGATATAAGCAAGAGGTTCAGATTCTAAACAGGGCCCAATTACTCACTCCTGAAAAGAAACAACACCTTGAGAAGAGTTACACTGGCATAGCTTGGCAGGATGCCGGAGTTTGACAATCCTCCACTCTTTTCATTTTGTAGGACACCAAGTGTGAGAGATAAAATTGTGAGGGCTGATGTAGGTACAGCTAAAAAACAGATAACTCACCCACAAAAGATGTGTAGCATGACTTAGCTGTTTGAACTGCACCCTAAAGGTAACAATTAAAGATAAAGGTAACAGGTTCACACATCCATCAAAAAAACAAAACTGTAATAAGAAAGTATTTAATTTGTGATTCTGATTTTGTAATATATTTACTATCATGACCCTAAAATTTTTGGAAAAAAAGAACTAGGGGGGATCTTCTGTTTAACCCCATAAGGGCCAGGCCATTTTCATTTTTTGTATTTCCATTTTGCATTCGCTGTCTTTAAAAATCCCAAACCTTTATAATACCAAATTCATATAGGTTTTATTTTGTTTTAATAAATTGAGAAAATTATAACCTTTTGCACAAAAAATCTTTCCTTAATTTTGCCCTAAGCTTTTCATACTTCTGCTAGAAGATGAGCGAGCACTAAAAAAATGGAGGTCGGGTACTTCGTTATTCAGACTAACTTTTTCCCGTGCCGAGTGCTCTTTCGAGTAACGAGCCCCATTGAAGTCAATGGGAGACTCGAGCATTTTCAAGGGGACCAAGGCTCTCTCACGGAAGCTTGCCAAACACCACCTGGGAACCTCAGAAAAGGATGGAAACACCACGAAAATGACAGAAACCAGCAGGGTCGCATGCATGGTGCCTCTGATGCTTCTTAATCGACCATTATGCCAAAACTTATGGGCAACAGCATTGCATGACAGAGTGCAGAATGAAGCTAGATAGCATCTAAAACCTCAATATTGACCCTGACACTATAAGGGACGGCATGTCAGGCAGCGGCAGCAGCGGCAGGCTAGAAGTGGCATGGCTACATACCTAAATGGACTCAGGCTTCAACCAATGGTTGGCAGAGAGGAACCAAAGGAGGTGAGCAAAACGCTCAAATATATCGTTACATGAAAAAGTTTTGCCATATTTTTGGTGGATTACACAGCAGGGTGCGACAAAGTTAACATGGAAGCCATGAAAACACCCAAAATTCTGCCTGACACAGCTCGTTTGATAGGGGACATGTATGAGGCAGTGAACTAGATAATTAAAGGTGCTGCAGTTAAAACTATGTTAGTTGGATCTTGGCATGGAGCTGGCGCTCCGCTGCAGGCAGCTTTCGCCAATCCAAGCCCCTGTCTCTAGGCTACTCCCAAACACACTTCTAATAACCTTTGGATAAGATCAAGTGTAGTAGCGTTACTTATAAGTTTGGGATATGGCGGTGGGGGAATTAAACATGCGCAAGAAGCGCATGATGCGCATGGCTCTGGCGCTCCGCTGCCAGGCGATCTTTCGCCAATCCAAGCCCCTGTCTCTAGGGCTAACTCCCAACAGCACTTCTAAGAACCTTTTGTATAAGATCAAGTGTAGTAGCGTTCTTATATTTTAGGATATGGCGGTGAGGGGAATGTAAAACAGAAGCGCAAAGAAGCGCTGAAATATATGGTAATGATAAAAGTTTGCCAGTATATTTTGTGGATAACCAGCTGGGTGGCGAAAGTTAACAACTTTGATGTGAAATCCATAAAACAACCCAAATTTCTGCCTGACACACCTCGTTTGATAAAGGACAGTATGGAGGCACTATATGGACGACTTTTGGAGGTAGCAATGGAGACAACGTGTGGAGGCTGCTAGTGAGACATTTAATTTTGATAGTGCCTGTATGTGGCAGGTCGCAAAAAAGTTTTCAAAACCAGAGGCAGTAGTGGCCCTCCAAAAATGAATAGATTGATGCCTGTATGTGGAGTCCAAAAAAGTTTTCAAACGCAAGGAGTCAGGTAGTGTGGCCCTCCAGAAAAATGAAATAGATTGAGTGCCTGTATGTGGCAGTCCAAAAAGTTTTCAACCAGAGGAGCAGGTAGTGGCCTCCAGAAAAATTGAATAGATTGAGTGCCTGTATTGGCACTCCCAAAAATTGTTTAAAAACAGAGGACCGGGTCGGTGGCCCTCCCAAAAAAATTAAATGCATAAAGTACTATAGCTAGAGCCAGTGGGCCCTGTCAAAAATAGCCAGTTTCCTCTTGCTTACTGTAAAGAGGAGAGAAAGGAGGAAAATGAGGAGGAGGAGTGGATAAATTATTCAGGTTGAGCTTCCTTCACCTGGTGGAGATTGGAAATTATGAGAAATCCAGGCTTTATTTTCATCTTAATAAGCGCAACCTGTCATCGGCTGTCAGTCGCAGGCGTGTACGCTTTCGGTGTGATGCCACCAGCTGCAGCAAAACCTGCTCGACAGACGCTCGCGGCAGGGCAGGCAAGAACCTCCAAGGCGTACAGCGCCAGTTCGTTGCCACATGTCCAGCTTTTGAAACCCAGTAGTTGTGGGAGCTGTGTGATCATTTAGGACGATGGTATGGGTCAGCTACTACTCCCTCACCATCTTTCGGTAAAGATCAGCCCTACTCTGCCGGAGCTGGGGACAGGTGACAGTGTCTTGCTGGGGTGACATAAAGCTGGGCAAAAGCCTTGTAAAGCGTACCCTTGCCAGTGCTGGACAAGCCTGCCTTGCTCGCTACTCCTCCTCGCTACTTCCCGCAGAACTCGCACTCTGGCGCCGCTACGCTTGTCAGAAGGAAAACTGTTTCAGCTTGTGCCCGGCCGCTGGTATTCATTGCATTCCACACTCCTTTCTCTCCAGGGATGAGGTGGAAAGATTTTGCTTGTACCGTGGGTCCAGGAGTGAACACCCAGTAATCGGTGCTGGAATAAGTCTTTTGAACGCGGGGTCACGGGATAGGCAGCCTAGCATAAACTGCTCATATGCGCCAGAGTACCAACGCGTAAGAATTCACTCCCCTCACTGCTGACTGTCCTTCCTCCTCCTCCAACCCGCCAACTCTCTTCTTCTGCCCACCAACGCTAAACAGTGAAGGACTCACAATGGTCCCCTCTTGTGTCTGCCAACGTTCTCCTCCTCTTCCTCCTCATCCTCCTCCACCTCCACCTCCTCCATGTGCGCTGAAAACGACCTAAGGTGCTTTGGGCTATCAACAAGGGAATCTTTTTCCCCTCTCTTGTGACGAGCGCAAAGCTTCCGACTTCATGCTGTCAGAGAGTTTTTCAACAGGCAGCAGCGGGATGGTGAGGCTGATGTGGTGGCATCGCCACTGACCTGCTGTGTTGACTCCTCAAAGTTACTACTCAGCACCTGACAGATATATCAGACATCCACGTCCACTCCTCATTGTAAGACTTGAGGAAGCTGGACTGACCTGACTACGCAGTTCTGGTGGAAGTTACTCTGGCAGTCTACAATCGCTCTGTCTGCGTTAACCTCTGGATAACATGGTCATTGTTGATTCCACCTCGTGGGCACGTCGCACAAAGTCGTGAGCGGCACTTGGAGGCGGCGCTGCGCTGCCTGAGAGTGCAGCATCTGTGCTGGCCTTCCTGAAATGCGCACAGATGCGGCGCACCTTGAGCAAATCAGACAGATTGGGGTATGTCTTGAGGAAACGCTGAACTATCAGATTATAACACACTGGGGCCAGCCTGGCACATTGTGTCATTCTGCCGAGTTGCAGAGCCGCCACCAGGTTAACGGCCGTTGTCACACACACCATGCTGGCTTCAGGTCAGCGGTGCCAGCCGATAGTCTGCGCCGTGATGCCCTGTAATAGTTCTTGGGCGGTGTGCCTTTTTCGCCTAGGCTCAGCGTTTGAGCACCGCCTGCTGTCGCTTAGCGACGGCACTGCTGCTGTGCCTAGAGCACCGACTGATGGCGCCATGCCCACGGATGGTATTCGGATGAGGAGGAGGTGGAGGAGGGTTGGAGGAGGAGGAGGCAAGTAGGCCTGAAACACCTGGACCGAGGTAGCCCCGCAATCCTCGGCGTCGGCAGTATATGACCAGCAGCAGGGTCGACTCAGTCCCCAGCCTCCACCAATTTAACCCAATGTGCCGTCAGCCATTATAGTGGCCCTGCCCGGCAGCACTCGTCCACTTGTCCGTTCGGTGGACCTTGTCAAAACGGCGTTGGTCAGGGCACGATTATGTTTTTCTGAGCGTGCTGGTGCAGGGCTGGGACGGCAACATCGGGAAAGTAGTGGCGGCTGGGGACCGAATACCGAGGGCGCCACCGCCATGAGCTACGAAAGGCCTCGGTCTCTACTAGCCTATAGGGCAACATCTCCAGGCTAGCAATCTGGAGATGTGCACATTAAGGGCTTGGCGTGCGGGTGGGTTGCCTATATTTGCGTTTCCGCTCCAGCGTCTGGGGTAATGGAGAGCTGAACGCTGTGGATGCTGTGGAGGATCGTGGAGGCGACTGGGGTTTTTTGTGGCAGGGTCCGGGCAGGGGGCTGACTATCGGCTGACACAGGGAAGGAGCAGTGGTGTGCACGGCCGGAGTGAACGCGCTTGTTGCCACTGAGTGGGGTGTTTACACATATGCCTGCGCATACTGGTGGTAGTTTAAGCTATTAGTGGTGGACCCCTGCTGATCTGGTTTGGCAAATGTGCAACACCACAGTCCGTCGGTCCATCCGTGTTTTCCCTTAAAGAACCTCCAACTTCTGAAAATCTAGCCCTCGCCGCAGGAGCCCTCGCCACGGGAGCTTCACTAGTTGACACATTGGCGCTGAGCACCAGCTCTGGCCCTGCCTCTCCGTCTGTCGGCCCCACCACTGCCTCTTCCAACCTCTTTCTGGTCGAGGAACTTCTCTCCGGTCCAGAACACTGTGTTCACCCGGCCTCTCACCGCTTGGTCTGTCACCCTCATCATCCTCCCGATCCCTCAGTCTCTCCCCCCTCGGACTTCCTGCCCTGACACACTTCCCCACTGTCTGACAACCGTGTCTCCTCATCGTCGACACCTCTTTACAACACTTCTTCCAGTATACGTCAACAAGGTCATCATCACCCACAGACTGCGACTGGTGGAAACCTGGGCATCAGAAAATTGCTCATCAGCAACAACGACAAGTGGTTTGTGACTGTGGGAAGGGTCCAGAAAACGTTCTCTAAGTATGCCGGTTTCAAATGCAATTTTGCTGGGAGGGGGCAGACTGGGGGGGAGGAGGCTGGAGGTGCAGGGTGGAGGATGCTGATTCGGTGACATGGGTGGACTGCGTGGAAGACTGACTGGTGGACAAATGCTCGAAGCATTGTCGCAATCACGACATCACTGTTCGCACTGTTCTGGCCTCACAGTGCTCTACCACGAGTCCCAGTAACTGTCAGACATGAACCTAGGAGTGTAGCTCTGGGCGTTCCCTGCTCCCTCATAAGCAGGTGGTGTTCACCCGCCCGGACCACGGCCTCTGACCTGCAGTAGTTGGACGCCCCACGTCCCCGTCCCTGTCCTCTTACCCCCTAGCCTCGGGTTAAACATTTTGAAAATGAGAGGTATAACTTAATTTTTTTTTAACTTTTTTTTGTGTTTTTTTTTTTTTTTTTGTGTTTTTTAGTTTTTAAAACCAAACGATGCTATCCTATTGCTATGGCTATTTTCTAGCAAGTAGAAAGCACGCTATGCCAATAGATGACACCGATTATGAAAAAATAAAGTAAATAAAAAAGGAATGGCGACTGTGCCAATTGAAATCCAACCCCGGGCCTAATAATTTTCCCACTTCGTCTTTGCGATGGATATGTGCTTCACTAAGCGCAAACACAGTGGGTCCGCAAGTCTCCACTCCCAATTGCTCACAATTGCTAGTAGATGCACTGAGCAGCTACAGCCACCAGCAGATCACCAGAAATCAAATATATTAACGCTACTGTAGGCGTAAGTAAGCGTTTGGATTCTCTTATGGCTATTTTTCTAGCCAAGTATTAAAGTACACTACTATCCCAGATGAGATGACGCTGAGTTATAAAAAATAAACGTAAATAAAAAAGGAATGCAGACTGTGCCTAATTGAAATCCAAACCCCAGGCCTAATAAATTTTCCTCACTCGGTCTTTGCGATGGATATGTGCGTCACTAAGCAAAACACAGCGGTCGCAAGTCTCACTCCCAAATGCTCACAATTGCTAGTAGATGCACTGCAGCAACTACAGCCACCCAGCATATCAACCAGAAATCAAATATATAAACGCTACTTGTAGCGTAGTAAGCCGTTGGAATTCTCCTATGGCTATTTTCTAGCCAAGTTTAAAGCACACTACTATGCCAGATGAGATGACGCTGAGTTATGAAAAAATACGTAAAAAAAAGGAATGGCACTGTGCCTAATTGAAATCCAACCCCCGGGCCCTAAAATTTTCCCACTCCGGTCTTTGCGATGATATGTGCTCACAAGCGCAAAACACAGTGGTCGCAAGTCTCACTACAATTGCTCACATTTGCTAGTAAATGCACTGCAGCAAGTACAGCCACCAGCAGATCAACCAGAACAAAAATATATAACCGCTACTGTAGGCGTTAAGAAGCGTTTGTGATTCTCCTATGGCTATTTTCTAGCCAATTAAAGCACACTACTATGCAAGATGAGATGACACTAGAGTTATTAAATAAACGTAAAATAAAGAACTGGCAGACGTGCCTAATTGAAATCCAACCCCTAATAATTTTCCCACTTGGTGTTTGAGGTGTGTGTGTGTCACTAAGAGCTAAACACAACGGTAGCAGTCCCCCTGTATTCCTCACAATATGGTCTAGCTGCACTACTAGTGCCAGCAAGCCATCTACAACAAAAAAAAAGTTATACGTATTGTACCCAATAGGGCGTTTGGGTTGTTGTAGAATCACTCCTGCCTAACAGTAAGCTAATAGAACACCCTAACGCTTTCCCTGACCAGCAGCAGCTCTCTCCCTAGCGGCATCCAGACAGAGATATCCGAGCAGGCGGGCACGCTAGTCTATCAATCCCATCAGGGTCACCTGATCTGGCCAGCCAACCACTGCTATCGACGTGTAAGGGTACCACGTCATGCTGGGTGGAGTGCAGAGTCTCCTGGCTTGTGATTGGCTCTGTTTCTGGCCGCCAAAAAGCAAAACGGCGGGAGCTGCCCTTTCTCGAGAGCGGGCGAAATACTCGTCGTCGAGCAACGAGCAGTTACGAGTACGCTAATGCTCGACGAGCATCAGCTCGGACGAGTATGTTCGCTCATCTCTAATTACATATGGAACTTTATAAGGTGTAATTTTTCGTGGGACATTATGACGTTTACATTGCTACCATTTTGGATATTGTACAACCTTTTAATCAATTTCTATTACATTTTTGCTGTTGCAAAATAGCAGTATTGCAGTATATGAAGAATTTGCAAAAGATCTATAACAGTGTACCTCCCACATACTGTTATAGATCCTGCACAATGACAGGTCCTGGAGTCTCATACATGTCATTGGGGAGCGATGATCCAAACAAAGATGGCAGTGCCCGAGAACTGCCGACACTCACCTGGCTGGGCGTCAGTGGTGGGTGTTGGCTGAATAATGCTCAGCACATGGGTACAGTTAGGGCCAGAAATATTTTGACAGTGACACAAGTTTTGTTATTTTAGCTGTTTACAAAAGCATGTTCAGAAATACAATTATATATATAATATGGGCTGAAAGTGCACACTCCCAGCTGCAATATGAGAGTTTCCACATCCAAATCGGAGAAAGGCTTTAGGAATCATAGCTCTGTAATGCATAGCCTCCTCTTTTTCAAGGGACCAAAAGTAATTGGACAATGGACTCTAAGGGCTGCAATTAACTCTTAAGGCATCTCCCTCGTTAACCTGTAATCAATGAAGTAGTTTAAAGGTCTGGGGTTGATTCCAGGTGTGTGGTTTTGCATTTGGAAGCTGTTGCTGTGACCAGACAACATGCGGTTAAAGGAAGTCTCAATTGAGGTGAAGCAGAACATCCTGAGGTTGAAAAAAAAAAGAAAAAATCCATTAGAGAGATAGCAGACATGCTTGGAGTAGCAAATCCAACAGTCGGGTACATTCTGAGAAAAAAAGGAATTGACTGGTGAGCTTGGGAACTCAAAAAGGCTTGGGCGTCCACGGATGACAACAGTGGTGGATGATCGCCGCATACTTTCTTTGGTGAAGAAGAACCCGTTCACAACATCAACTGAAGTCCAGAACACTCTCAGTGAAGTAGGTGAATCTGTCTTTAAGTCAACAGAAAAGAGAAGACTCCATGAAAGTAAATACAAAATATAAATTTGCCGAAAAACACCTCAAGAAGCGATGTCAGTTCTGGAAAAGTATTCTATGGACAGATGAGACAAAGATCAACCTGTACCAGAATGATGGGAAGAAAAAAGTTTGGAGAAGAAAGGGAACGGCACATGATCCAAGGCACACCACATCCTCTGTAAAACATGGTGGAGGCAACGTGATGGCATGGGCATGCATGGCTTTCAATGGCACTGGGTCACTTGTGTTTATTGATGACATAACAGCAGACAAGAGTAGCCGGATGAATTCTGAAGTGTACCGGGATATACTTTCAGCTCAGATTCAGCCAAATGCTGCAAAGTTGATCGGACGCCGCTTCATAGTACAGATGGACATTGACCCCAAGCATACAGCCAAAGCTACCCAGGAGTTCATAAATGCAAAAAAGTGGAACATTCTGCAATGGCCAAGTCAATCACCAGATCTTAACCCAATTGAGTTGCATTTCACTTGCTCAAATCCAGACTTAAGACGGAAAGACCCACAAACAAGCAAGACCTGAAGGCTGCGGCTGTAAAGGCCTGGCAAAGCATTAAGAAACTGTAATGCATAGCCTCCTCTTTTTCAAGGGACCAAAAGTAATTGGACAATGGACTCTAAGGGCTGCAATTAACTCTTAAGGCATCTCCCTCGTTAACCTGTAATCAATGAAGTAGTTTAAAGGTCTGGGGTTGATTCCAGGTGTGTGGTTTTGCATTTGGAAGCTGTTGCTGTGACCAGACAACATGCGGTCAAAGGAAGTCTCAATTGAGGTGAAGCAGAACATCCTGAGGTTGAAAAAAAAAAAAAAGAAAAAATCCATTAGAGAGATAGCAGACATGCTTGGAGTAGCAAATCCAACAGTCGGGTACATTCTGAGAAAAAAAGGAATTGACTGGTGAGCTTGGGAACTCAAAAAGGCTTGGGCGTCCACGGATGACAACAGTGGTGGATGATCGCCGCATACTTTCTTTGGTGAAGAAGAACCCGTTCACAACATCAACTGAAGTCCAGAACACTCTCAGTGAAGTAGGTGAATCTGTCTTTAAGTCAACAGAAAAGAGAAGACTCCATGAAAGTAAATACAAAATATAAATTTGCCGAAAAACACCTCAAGAAGCGATGTCAGTTCTGGAAAAGTATTCTATGGACAGATGAGACAAAGATCAACCTGTACCAGAATGATGGGAAGAAAAAAGTTTGGAGAAGAAAGGGAACGGCACATGATCCAAGGCACACCACATCCTCTGTAAAACATGGTGGAGGCAACGTGATGGCATGGGCATGCATGGCTTTCAATGGCACTGGGTCACTTGTGTTTATTGATGACATAACAGCAGACAAGAGTAGCCGGATGAATTCTGAAGTGTACCGGGATATACTTTCAGCTCAGATTCAGCCAAATGCTGCAAAGTTGATCGGACGCCGCTTCATAGTACAGATGGACATTGACCCCAAGCATACAGCCAAAGCTACCCAGGAGTTCATAAATGCAAAAAAGTGGAACATTCTGCAATGGCCAAGTCAATCACCAGATCTTAACCCAATTGAGTTGCATTTCACTTGCTCAAATCCAGACTTAAGACGGAAAGACCCACAAACAAGCAAGACCTGAAGGCTGCGGCTGTAAAGGCCTGGCAAAGCATTAAGAAGTAGGAAACACAGCGTTTGGTGATGTCCATGGGTTCCAGACTTAAGGCAGTGATTGCCTCCAAAGGATTCGCAACAAAATATTGAAAATAAAAATATTTTGTTTGGGTTATGTTTATTTGTCCAATTACTTTTGAGCTCCTAAAATGTGGAGTGTTTGTAAAGAAATGTGTACAATTCCTACATTTTCTATCAGATATTTTTGTTCAACCCTTCAAATTAAACATTACAATCTGCACTTGAATTCTGTTGTAGAGGTTTCATTATAAATCCAATGTGGTGGCATGCAGAGCCCAACTCGCAAAAATTGTGTCACTGTCCAAATATTTCTGGCCCTAACTGTATATGTACGTTATAAAGCGTTAAGGGGTTAAGGACCATTTGTTCTATATGTGGACCATGTGGACTATATGTGTTAATAACTTTAGAAAGCTTTAACTTAAAGTTGATTTTGAGGAAAAATGTTTTTGACTTAGTTTTTTCACGTCAATTTTAAAATTTCAATTTTTAATTTCAGTTGATACATTTATTTATAAAATTTTAAATTTGGAAAAATTAGCCTTTTTCAGAATTCTAAATGTTATGATTTTCAGACAAATGGTCCTACTACTTGACATTATCCATTTGTCGGCTCTATGTTGGGTCATTTTTTTAGGTTATTGAAGGCTTACAAATGAAACAGCAATAAATTATTTTTGGTAGCATTCTATTTTTATAGCGGTCATGAAATTCCTACTTATTACAAACCCTTCCAAAGCCCCCCATTTGAAAAACCAAACCCCTCAAACTATTAAAAACAGCTTGTTAAGCAAATTAATCCTTTAAACATCTCACACGAATTGAGAAAGTTAGAGGTTTTATAGAAAATGTTCTAAATTTGACAATAAATTGTTATTTACTGTAAATATTATTTAGCCATAAAATGTACACAGCTATGCTAGATAAAAGGAAAAAGCAAGCCTCTAAATTTGTTTTGCAGTTTTCTCTTAAGTATGGTAAAGGATAAGTGGCTGTTACCTGTTGTATTGCTGCACATTGGGGCGCATAAACAATATGGGTCAATAAGCTTTTGGAGGGCATATTTTTATTGTTTTCTGGTGGTCTTGCTAATTGGAGATGTTACTAATATTCCAGAACAGTAGAAAACTCCAACAAATGGCCTTATTTGGAAAATATACTTCTCAGAGAATCTATTAAGGGATACAATGACCAATGGAGCTTACTTAAAGGGAACCCTATTTTTTCTTGTGGTTTGGTGCTTTCGGACTGAGGGCGTCCCTGTTCATATTCATTGCTATCTCCTGTGGGTTTGCTGATTGAATTTTCTTTCTTGTTATATTATGGTTTTATTGTTTGTGTCCATTGGCTATGTTTTTAGAAATAATTTCTAATTTTTCATATATTGCTTTTTTAATATTATTTAACTAATGGCTGGTAACAGTCTCCTCTACTGACGGACAAATTATCTATTCCACTAGATGTTGATCAAAATTGTGATTTTTGATATTTGTTGAAGTCTTGTAGTATGGCAGGATTCCTTTCCACAGGTTGGACATTCAGCAGTGGCTCAGTGAGACCAGAGACATCTTCGGCCAGCGAGAATTTACACAATAAAGATATACATCTAATTTCAAAACTACTTTCAAAGAGCTTACTAAATTGCATAAAAATAAAATAACATCTTGGTGGGAGATCCAAAAACTAGTGAAAAACCGGGATAGTCCCCAGGGAGTTGATAATAAATAAATAAATGACAGAAAGAGGCAGCTAACATCTCGCTTACACTGATGCAACTCCTCTCAGACAAGATGAAAACAATTCTTGTAGACCCGGGGTCAAACTAACCGAGCAGATAGAATTGACAAAGAAATTTGAGTCTGAACCAGATTTCAAGAACAAAGGGACACAGTGGCAGAATACAATAGAGCGTTATCAGTACCACTTAGGAAAGAGAACAATTAACATGTGACCTTCAGGATTTTTGTGAGAATAAAGGGAACAGGAGACTTGTAGAAACGGATATGTAATCTGCAGAAACCGAAAACTCTAAAACAGACATACAAAAAAAAACCCTGTAAAGTCAAGTGCAAGAGAAACGGGATAGGTAGACGAGGACAAGGGGGACAGCACACAGGAAGTCCAACCTCTTGGGAGCCAGGAATCAGCAACCACTACAAACATAGAAAACAAATCCCAAGTGATGAACCTTTCCTACCAAACATTTACTGAATCAGGACTAAAGGTGTTACAAGAAGTGTATATTTGTACCTAGCACAGATTTTGAATTTGTAAAGGATCGTAGCCCCTTCCTGGCTGCCATGTGGCTATACAAGTGGCTGCTATGTGGCTGAATGAAAACTCGTATATGTCCTATTTGCACATACCCCATGCAGAAAGGACGTTTATAAACATCAAGACTTCAAATGGCTATATCTCCTGAACCCTGGGACCTACAAACACAATCTAGGTGTCATATTAAATAAGAGAATCTCCCCTTTAATATCATGATTGTGTAAGGCTGCTTCACAGAATCAGAGATTGCACGCGACAGAAATGGGGGGGGGGGGGCGACAACGGACAACCCGACGGATTCGGACAACGCGCAGGATTTAACATTTAGAATTGTGTCGCAAGACACGCACTTACAAGCACTGGGAAGAAGAAGGTGAACTCCGGCGGACCTCGGCGCAGAAGCGACAGATACAGGAACTCGGGCGCACAATGTTAGTGAATTGCGGCAGACCCAAATTCTCGTCCGACAATGCACCGTGGGATCGCGACAGGACCGGGTAAGTAAATCTGCCCCATTGTGTCATGTTGAAGGTGCACTAAAAAAAAGTTGGTGCACTCTGTCAAGGCAGTGCAAGGAGCAGCAGATTCATGAAAAACATGTTCATAAATCCACAATTCATAAATCTGGTGCCCCCTGTACCCTGCAAATGCAGTTTTCAGTGTTTTGATAAATATGCCCCTTTCATTTTCATTTTGCAGAAGTACATGCACCCTCTACATCTCAAGCTAAACCTGGGAAAGGGTGAAATAATGCTGTACATATTTATAACATATTATGGTAAAAGTTACTACAAACTAAAAAAAACTTTCTTCGGAAAATGACAAAAAAAAGCGTATTATTGGCAAATTTTATGTTAAAAAAAATCTAATAAATAACATTATCCTATGAAGTTAAAGTCTCACATGTCATGAAAAAAAAAAACAAATAAAAAATTCTTATGATACGTAAAACTTTTCCAGAGATATCATCAATTGTCCTGGACATTCAGGCACCAATGAACCACAGTTACAATGCTACGGAATATTGTAGAAATGATAGATGTGCCCAACATAAAAATATGCCAACATAACCAAATACTGTTATAGCAGATGAATTAAAGCTAGTTGTTGTTTGTGCATGTGTTGCTATTAGGCTAAAAACTATACCTTTTTATCAAGTTGTTCAGATTGGCGCGATACTGTTTAGAATATGAGTAATGATTGATTATGTCGCTGGTATCAATGGGTGGTGACCTGCATTTACCCTACTTATTGGGTCACAACAGAAGGAGCCAATTATTACATGAACACAAATGCGATACCTGCGCCAATGCTACGGAATATTGTAGAAATGATAGATGTGCCCAACATAAAATGCTACGGAATATTGTAGAAATGATAGATGTGCCCAACATAAAACTATGCCAACATAACCAAATACTGTTATAGCAGATGAATTAAAGATAGTTGTTGTTTGTGCATGTGTTGCTATTAGGCTAAAAACTATACCTGGAATTAGCAGGGGGACTTGCTACCGTTGTGTTTAGCTCTTAGTGGCACACATATCCATAGCAAAGACCGAAGTGGGAAAATTCAGTAGGGGTTGGATTTCTATTAGGCAATAACTCAGTGTCATCTCATCTGGCATAGTAGTGTGCTTCCTTTGATACTTGGCTAGAAAATAGCCATAGGAGAATACAAATAGCTTCTTGAAGCCTACAGTAGCGTTCTATATATTTGATTTCTGGTTGATCTGCTGGTGGCTGTAGTTTCTGCAGTGCATGTACTTGCCAATTCTGAGCAATTTGTAGTGAGACTTGCGACCGCTGTGTTCTGCGCTTAGTGGCGCACATATCCATAGCAAAGGCCGAAGTGGCAAAATTCAGTAGGGGTTGGATTTCTATTAGGCAATAACTCAGTGTCATCTCATCTGGCATAGTACTGTGCTTCCTTTGATACTTGGCTAGAAAATAGCCATAGGAGAATACAAACAGCTTCTTGAAGCCTACAGTAGCGTTCTATATATTTGATTTCTGGTTGATCTGCTGGTGGCTGTAGTTTCTGCAGTGCATGTACTTGCCAATTCTGAGCAATTTGTAGTGAGACTTGCGACCGCTGTGTTCTGCGCTTAGTGGCGCACATATCCATAGCAAAGGCCGAAGTGGCAAAATTCAGTAGGGGTTGGATTTCTATTAGGATTAAAGACTCAAAGAAAAGAACTTACCTGGATTATAACACCTGCTTCTCAGCAATCCCAATGAAGAAATCACCTGCACACTCAGATCCCTCCTCTTAATAAGATGCACAGCAAAATATATCACATCAGAAGTTCTAACAAAATCTTCATAAAGCAAGAAACTTTTCAATAAAAATCCACCAGGATAACCAAGGGGCACTGTAACTGTGGTAATCTTCTAAAAAATGTTTTACTTTCCTTCTAAAATCAACTTTTACGATTATGCAAATGAGCCATCCATACACTGTCTGTGAATCTGTCCTCTGTAATCTCACATCAGCAAAACAGAGGGTATATGCTTCCCACAATGTAACTGACTATGTAGCTATAAATACTCTTAAGGCTCATTAGCATAATTTTACAAGTTAATTTTAGAAGGAAGAAGACCACAGATAACTAGTTCTACTGTGTTATCCCCCCTTTTTAGACAGTTACAACTTCCTATTTGCAGTAAGATGGGGCTGGAGGCTCCACCCACTGTGCAGAGATGGGAGCAGGACACGGAGGGAGGTGAAGGACAAACACAGAAGACTGATCCCTCTGAAAAAAAAACTTTTTCCAAATCCCTCCACTATGCAAACAGTAGGAACAGGTGCAGCAATGCCAGAGTCCTGCAAATAGTCTCTTATTTCCATGTATCTGCTCAAACAGGTGGGTGTTTGAGCAGGTAGGTGTTGTTCTTACGGGGGTACTGTGACTTGGCTACTGTGGGGGCCCTGTGACTTTGCTACTCTGGGAGGCAATGTGACTTAGCTGGGCACTGTGACTTGGTAACTGTTTGGGGCACCTGCCTGTTGGTCAAACACGAAAAAGTTATATTAAAAGCTATATTCACTATGATGCAAGGACTCCAATCCACTGCATTCTGCTTGGCCTGTAGGATCTGAACAGCACGTTTAAGTGTAGGAGCCTTAGCTTTCCCTTCACATCATAACCTTCTCCTCACAATTAGCCCCACCTTCAAATTTGCCCCCTCTATCTCCTCACAGTCAGCCTCCCCTCCATACATGCCACTCCTCTGCTTGGTCAGTCCCCCTCCCTTCATATTTGCCACCTTTCTCTCATCACAGTTAGCCTCCCCTTCATATCTGCCCTCCCTCTCCTCACAGTTAGCCCCACCTTTTTATTTCCTACCCTTCTATTCAAGATCAGCCCCACCTTTATATTTGTCCTCACAGTCAGCCTCATCTTCATTTTTGATCTCCCTTTTTCCTTACCTTCAGCCTCTCCTTCATTTTTGTCAACCACTACTTAGTCTGCTCCCCACCATTCATATTTCCCAACTTTCCCAACTCTGGTTAAAAACAAGGCCCAAGTGGTTCAGTATCAGTCCACAAGATGCCAGCCATCAGGAGCCAATGTGCTCCCCTGGGAATACTTATCTAATATCAAGAACTCACTCCTAATATATTCAAATAAAAAGTTCTCCTCCATCCAGGGCACCTCTGCCATAAGGTGTGTTGAGCATTTTGCCTCAGGTGGCATATGAGAGAGTTGCTTTTGTATAGAAACTAACAATAATATGGTCAATACCTATAAAATGTGTATAAGCAGAGGCATTAGCTGAATGGCATCACTAGGGGGAATATAAGAACTGTAACAGCTGAGGGCATCATCATTAACATTAAATACGGACCTGCTGATACGTGGTCCTTATCCTCTGCTAGAATCTCCAAGGCTCCCAAGGGAAGGTAAGTATGCATATTTTGTGTTGGTACAGAAACAAGGAACTCTCAATTTCTGTGTAGGTGAAGTAAGCTCCAATACACAGAGATAGAGAGCTCTTTGATACATACTTACCTCTCCTTGGAACCTCTCCTTGGTAGAGGCGAGTAGATGAAGGAAGAGTAGAAGGAGGAGACTGCTGCATTTCAAGTTACTAACAACGCTGATACCACTTACCAGGAAGGATAAAGTGCTAAATATACCATAAACCCTATCTATATTTTATAAACTTTAACTGTATGGACGGACGTCTACTAAATTTAAACTTGCAGCAAGTCATCACTGTGGCACATAGATTGATTGTGATTACCTGATCTTTGATGAAAAATTCAGTAAAATAATCCAACATTATTCTGTTTATTCAGAGCATGGCTTTTTTATCTTATAAAGAGTTTATAAAGATATTTTTTATGATATTGTACCCTTTGGATTCTAGAGACAAAACCCTTGTCAGGCTCCAGGGGTAGTGGACCCACTGTACCACCACGAGCGATGACACAAACCGACACCTGGGAGCGAAATCTAAGTGGTACCGGTTTTCACCAGAGCCCACCTCAAAGCATATGGACTTGTGGCGGCGTGGTACCACCTGGTCGCTCCACAGGCACAATCGTGATCAAGACGAAGTACACAATCGTAAGGCTGGAAACGCAGTCAGGGGAAGGCTGAAGGTCGAGACAGGCGGCACGGGATCGAAGCGAGTAGCAAGCAGGAGGTCTCAACAAGAATCGCAAGGGCACTAGGCACTAGGCCCCGGCAGGGGACACAGGAAGGGGCCGAGAATTTAACAGGGAAAGCAAGGGGACTGCCATTGGAACGAGGGAAGGTAAGAGCTGTTGTTGCTGGGGTGGAGGAGCACAAGGAGGATCCCTCTTGGAGTGTTATGCCAGGTTCCCACATTTAATTTTGTTTTGAAGTGATCTATTGATATTACATATGTTGTTTACAATAATGTTTTTAGTATTTTTTAATAAATGAATTTTTATCATATGCAACTTTTAAGAACTTTTTGAATCATGTGATTTATATTGTTGTCACTCTAATAAACCATCTTTTATTCTACAAAGATCAGTGATGTGGCAGAACAATCTATTATATCTCATTTTGATATAAATATATACTATCCATCATAATAAGTAAATTAGTAAATAAGTGGGGCTTATTTACTAAGGTTGTTTAGGGTCGTCGTCTTTTAGAAATTTTCGGGATTTGCGCCGCTGTGACAGCTATTTAGTAGGGGATTGTGGTGCACATAATCGGATATTGGTGCAATTGCGCCGACTTTCATGCAACAGAAATGCGGGGGTGCCATTCGACAATCCAACGGATTCGGACTGAGCATGGGATTTAACTTTAAAATTGTGTCGCAAGCCCAAGCACTTACATGCATCGGGAAGAAGAAGGTGAACTCCAGTGGACCTGAGCGGGGAAGCGACACATGCAGGAAATCGGGCGCACAATCTTTGGCTGGGTAAGTTAATGTGCCCCAGTCTCTTACTTATTTTTCTTTTTTTATTTAACTGTTAAAAAAATATATTTAACAAGATTAAGATTACTCAAACATCTCCTGATCAAGTGCTGCAGTTTTTCTACTTTTTATTTTGGTACTGCTTCTATGTAGTGAGCGTTGGTCTGGTGGTGTATTCTTTTTTACTCACCTTATAGGATCAATTCTGGTACTGTATCGCTGTCTGAATGTAGTAAGCATTAGATTATTTTAAAAAATTTAACCAGTTGGGGGCCCAAAGTCTTCATGCAGCTTATATATATACATTCTAAATTCTTGCACAGGAGCATATACATACTGCACACATACAGACAAAAAAATATATATTTTGAATTACACAATTTGGCCACCAGGTGGCATATGGATTTAGAAAAGCAGCTGAGACATCTAGGAAAGGTTTGTAAGTTCAGGAGTCCCTGTTCTTGTGGCTTGTGAATAGAGGTATTCCCTGGGATGACAGATACGTTTTGTAATTGTTTGATTTTAATAATACATAATAATGTTTTTTTCTTTTGCAGGTTCCTGGATTTCCACATTTCATAAAATAGACAAACAGGGTAAAGTTTTTAATTTAATGTTTTATTTCAATGTTTCAAATATTTCTCAATCTATATGTATGTTTCACCACCCTTGTAGTAACTTTAATAATATTTGCTATCTTGAAGACGAAGAAGACTGGGAAGCGTAAAAAAAAAGCTAACACTAAGCCCCAAAAATTATCCCAGAACCCACTCCCACTAGGGATGATGAGAAGAACCTGGCACTGCTGGTACTCAACCAACTACAATGATGGTCAGGCACAGGGGCAGCTTTAGGCTGGTACTATTATTCTGGGAAGAGCATAGACTGCCACCAGGGTCGGCGTTAGGGGGCCCCTGTCCAAAAGGGGCCCCTGCATGTGGACTTTTGTTGGCAGAGGATTTATTGCTCCTTTAGTACTGCCTGGTTGAATGCTTAAATGAAGATGCCTATTATCTATTTCCTTTCTATATATCTGTCATCTATCTGTCTTGTCATCTATCTCCTATAATTTGTCTATTTCTTATCTATATATCTGCCTATCTAACCATTCATCTATCTAGCTTTTTGTCTATTTATCTATATATATATATATATATATATATATATATATATATATATATATTTTATCTAACTATCTATTATCTATTATATCTATCTCCTATCTATTATCTATCATATCTATCTATTATCTATCCATCTATCAATCAATCATTCTTCTATCTCTCTTCTACTGTATCTATCTGTCAAATCTATCTTCTAGCATCTATCTAGCCATCTATATATAATCTACTTTATATTTATGCATCTATAAATCCTATCTATAAATGTATAACATCTTTCACATTTATCTTCTATCATCAATCTCCCTATCATCTGTCTCTCTCCTATAAAATTTTCCTACAGTCACATATTACAGATACTTACCTACTACTGTGTGTAACTACAAAGTGTTACTATTGTGCAGGGCTAAAGTGAACCTCTTACTGAATGTGACCGTTCATAAAATAGTTTTATTTTGGGGCCCCACTTTTAATTTTGCCCAGGGCCCCACTTTGTCTAAAACTGGCCCTGCCTGTCACAGTGCTGGCAGATTAGAAGAGAAGAGTGATTCGGACAACCACACAACCCCCTCCCTGGAGAATCAGGCCCCAAATAGCCCTGTTGGGTTTTGGTGCTGCTAATACTAAAGAGCAACTGCTCCTCATTCTACGGGGCCGTGTGCTGATGATAGAACCTGACTGCTATAGCTGCTACGGTGATGGTTCAAGTACTGGATATTGTATAATGTGGGTGGGGGATCACTGACTCTGAATGAGTCCCACATTCATCTGATGCTACATTTGCTCCAGATCCAAAAGCCCAAGGAACCCATGTTCTCATGGCTGGTGGGGGTTTTAATCGTCCTAACGTTTGTCACCTATAGGACAAAAGTTTCCCTTCTGATTAAATTCCATTTCTTCTGAAGTCTCTAAGTTTTATTTTAATCTAAAAAATTTATAAATTATGAATGTGAAAAATGTGTCTATGTCTAAGACACTGCCAGCAGATTCATCAAGAGCCAAAGCCACTTTGATGAATCTGACTGCAGTGAAACTTCGAAGACAGACATAGAACTGTCGTAAGAAGTTCGAATTCCACATTACAAGAAGCTCAAATGTTTAACTAGACCACCATGATCATTATAGCTACTGGGTTTCAATTGCTCAACCTCCTGAGGAAGTCATATATGATGGGGTATATATATGGGGTGCATTGGGTACTGCAGCACAGTTCACCAAACTGTCCACTAATGAAGAGCCTTCCTTTTGCACATTTGATACTGGCATTGCTAGCTCCCTCCTGCTTTGTTACCAGGGCCGGCTCCAGGTTTTAGTGGGCCCCTGGACGGGCCACTCTACAGTAGCCCCACTGCTGCACCTACCAAACGTAACCACACTGCCCACCCCCACCCCTGTAGCCACACTGCCCCCTTCCCCTATAGGCACTCTGTATCCCCCCCTCCAGCTACACTGCCCCCCACTCCTGTAGACACACTGCCCCCCCCCTCCCGCTATAGTGACGGTTGCCCGTCCACCCCACTTTTCTCCACCACTTTCGTCCATCCCGCGCTTCCCTCTCCCTTGCCTAACCCCAGATCCCTCTTCCTCAGCTCCAGCGCTATCCCGCGCTAGAGGTCCTCTTGCCCCCTGCTCCCCTTTCCGCCCCCCTGATGGAAGGTGGAATGGTATGGTTCAACAGTCGGTCCCTGTAGACACAGCTGACACCCATCTAGTTACACTGCTTCCCTTTCCCTGTTGACACACTGTACTCCCCCTACAGCTACAGTGCCCTCCTACCCCCCGTAGAGACACTATATACCCTCTCCCTTCTACTGCCCCCCCCCCCCTTGAGCTACACTGCCCCCCCCCACCGCCACCTCCGTGAAGAAAGCAAACATTCCTCGTTTAGCCCGGCCAAAGCAGTGTGCAGCCCGCTTCCTTCAGCATGCGCGCCATCCTCCACGGGCGCATTTATCGCACTCACCGATCACGTCATCCAATGACATCGGCTTCAGAGCCGTCGCATATCGTGTAGAGTGCAGCTTCGGGGGAACCAGGACAGGTGAGTTTCGGGCTCTGCCTCTATGCTGCACTCCCGACAAGTGCAGCATAGAGCCAGAAAACTACACCAGCCGGAAGAGGATCATTTGTACCAGTGTCTTAAAGCGATCATTTGTACCGTGTGGGCCCCTCCAGCTTCCCGGGGTCCCAGCACTTGCCCGGGGAAGCCGGTGCTGTCGCCAGGCCTGTTTGTTACACTGTATACTATGAGGGAATATTACTGGTGTCATCTTATTCCAGTGGATGCGGTCTGCTTTTTGTGTTTTCATTTTTCACTCCCCAACTTAAAAAATCCATAACTTTTTCATTTTTCCATGTAAGGAGCTCTGTAATGGCTTGTTTTCAGTGTAATTAATTGCACGTCATAGTGGTGGTATTTAATATTCCATGCTCTGTACTGGGAAGTGGGAAAAAAATTCCAAATGTAGTGAAATTGGTGAAAAAACACATGTGCTCCCTTTTCTTGTGGACTTGGATTTTGTGGCTTTCCCTTGTGTGCCTCAAATGACATGTCTACTTTATTATTTGGTTTCACAATATTTTTACTCAATTTTAAAAGTTTTTGGGAAGGGTACAAAATGAAGAAAAAGGGGTGGGGGACTTACTTTATTCTTCGGGTTGGTACAATCATGGGGATACCAAATTTATAAAGGTTTTATAATGTTTCCATACATACAAATACAGGCGGTCCCCTACTTAAGAACACTCAACTTACATCCGACCCCTAGTTACAAACGGACCACTGGATGTTGGCAATTTACTGTACTTTAGCCTTAGGCTACAATGATCAGCTGTAACAGTTATCAGAGGTGTCCGTAATGAAGCTTTATTGTTAATCCTGATTCTTATGACAACCCAACATTTTTAAAATCCAATTGTCACAGAGACCAAAAAAGTTCTGTCTGGGATTACAATGATAAAATATACATATATATAATATATATATCTAACTAACTATATTGATATATTTATCTAACGTACTATTATCTGATTAATCTTATCTCCTATCTATTATCTATCTATATCTATCTATATCTATCCATCTATATATTAATTATCTTCTTCCTCTCTTCTAGTATCTACTTGTCAAATCTATCTTCAGCATCTATTAGCCATCTATATAAATCTACTTAATATTTATGCATCTATAAATCCTATCTATAAATGTATAACATCTCACCATTTTATCTTCTATCATCAATCCCTATCATCTGTATCTCCTATACAATTCTCCTACAGTCACATATACAGATACTTACTACTACTGCGTGTAACTACAAAGTGTTATTATTGTGCAGGCTAAAGTGAACTCTTACTGAATGTGACCGTTCATAAAATAGTTTTATTTGGGCCCCACTTTTAATTTGCCCAGGGCCCCACTTGTCTAAAAATGGCCCTGCCTGTCACAGTGCTGGGACAGATTAGAGAAGAGTGTCGAAAACCACACAACCCCCTCCCTGGAGAATCAGGCCCACAATAGCCCTGTTGGGTTTTGGTGCTGTAATACTAAAGAGCAACTGCTCCATCACGGGCCGGTGTGCTGATGATAGAACCTGACTGCTATAGCTGCTACGGTGATGGTCGCGTACTGGATATTGTATAATGTGGGTGGGGGATCACTGACTCGAATGAGTCCCACATTCATCTGATGCTACATTTGCTCCAGATCCAAAAGCCAAGGAACCCATGTCTCATGGCTGGTGGGGGTTTTAATCGTCTCACAACGTTTGTCACCTCATAGGACAAAGTTTCCCTTCTGATTAAATTCCATCATCTTCTGAAGTCTCTAAGTTTTATTTTATCTAAAAAATTTATAAATTATGAATGTTGAAAAATGTGTCTATGTCTAAGACACTGCCAGCAGATCATCAAGAGCCAAAGCCACTTTGATAATCTGACTGCAGTGAAACTTCGAAGACAGACATAGAACTGTCGTAAGAAGTTCGAATTCCACATTACAAGAAGCTCAATGTTTAACTAGACCACCATGATCATTATAGCTACTGGGTTTCAATTGCTCAACCTCCTGAGGAAGTCATATATGATGGGGTATATATTGGGGTGCATTGGGTACTGCAGCACAGTTCACCAAACTGTCCACTAATGAAGAGCCTTCCTTTTGCACATTGATATGGCATTGCTAGCTCCCTCCTGCTTTGTTACCAGGGCCGGCTCCAGGTTTTAGTGGGCCCCTGGACGGGCCACTCTACAGTAGCCCCACGCTGCACCTACCAAACGTACCACACTGCCCACCCCCACCCTGTAGCCACACTGCCCCTTCCTATAGGCACTCTGTATCCCCCCCTCCAGCTACACTGCCCCCCATCCTGTAGACACACTGCCCCCCCCCTCCAGCTATACTGCCCTCCACCCCTGTAGACACACTGTATCCCCCCTCCAGCTACAGTGCCCCCTCCCCTTCCAGCTACACTGCCCCCTCCTCTTCCAGCTACACTGCCCCCCACTCCCTGTAGACACACTGTACACCCATCTAGTTACACTGCTCCCTTTCCCTGTTGACACACTGTACTCCCCCTACAGCTACAGTGCCCTCCTACCCCCCGTTAGAACACTATATACCCTCTCCCCTTCTACTGCCCCCCCCCCCCCTTGAGCTACACTGCCCACCCCCACCCCCTCCGGGAAAGAAAGCAAACTCCTCGTTCCCCCAAAGCAGTGCAGAAACAGCTTCTTCAGCATGCGCCCGCTGTACGCACCGGAACACGTCATCCATGAATCGGCTTCAGAGCCGTCGCATCGTGTAGAGTGCGCTTCGGGGGAACCAGGACAGGTGAGTTCGGGCTCTGCCTCTATGCTGCACTCCCGACAAGTGAGCATAGAGCCAGAAAACACACCAGCCGGAAGAGGATCATTGTACCAGTGTCTTAAAGCGATCATTTGTACCGTGTGGGCCCCTCCAGCTTCCCGGGGTCCCAGCACTTGCCCGGGGAAGCCGGGTGCTGTCGCCAGGCCTGTTTGTTACACTGTATACTATGAGGGAATATTACTGGTGTCATCTTATTCCAGTGGATGCGGTCTGCTTTTTGTGTTTCATTTTTCACTCCCCAACTTAAAAAATCCAACTTTTTCATTTTTCCATGTAAGGAGCCTGTAATGTTGCTTGTTTTCAGGTGTAATTAATTGCACGTTCATAGGTGGTATTTAATATTCCATGCTCTGTACTGGGAAGTGGGAAAAAAATTCCAAATGTGTGAAATTGGTGAAAAAACACATGGCTCCCTTTCTTGTGGACTTGGATTTTGTGGGCTTTCCCTGTGTGCCTCAATGACATGTCTACTTTATTATTGGTTTCACAATTTTTTACTCAATTTTAAAAGTTTTTGGGAAGGGTACAAAATGTAAGAAAAAGGGGTGGGGGACTTACTTTATTCTTCGGGTTGGTACAATCATGGGGAGATACCAATTTAAAGGTTTTATAATGTTTCCATACATACAAATACAGGCGGTCCCCTAATTAAGAACACTCAACTTACATCCGACCCCTAGTACAAACGGACCACTGGATGTTGGCAATTTACTGTATTTAGCCTTAGGTACAATGATCAGCTGTAACAGTTATCAGAGGTGTGCGTATGAGCTTTATTGTTAATCCTATTCTTATGACACCCAACATTTTAAAATCCAATTGTCACAGAGACCAAAAAAGTTCTGTCCTGGGATTACAATGATAAATATACAGTTCCGACTTACATACAAACTCAACTAAAGAACAACACTACAGACCCTGTCTGTATGTAACCCCGGGACTGCGCTTATTAAAAAATTATATCTCCAGTTTTGGTGCCATAACTACATACATCAGTGCGCCGAGCTGTGTGTGGTATCATTTTTTTGCTGCGAGTTCTGGTTCAAAGGCACATAGTACTTAGAGGTACAAATAATAACATAGGGTCTAGAAATACCATAATAACCTTTGTCCTCTGTGCTACTTAATGTCATATAGAAAGTGGGTAGTAACAAGCATATACATATGTATACAATTAGACATTTATTTCACATATATATTGACAACGGACAACACGTTTCGGGGATGTATTACCCCCTTTGTCAGGTCCAATAAATAGTTCTGTAACAATGAGAAGATACAGTAAAAAAAACAATCCATACATAAAATGAATTATGACACTGAATATAATGTTGGATATAGTCATATATACATCATATGCAATTAGGGAGACAAAGTATCATTGTAAAAAGAGTAATAGAATCTCATTAAGTAAAATGGATAAAAAGACAATAAGAAGGTGCGGATTCATATAAAAAGTCCATAAATACATGTGCATAAAATTGTAATCAGATATTAAGTCCATAAATAAATTCATAAGAAAATTGCATATGAATTTTCTTATGAATTTATTTATGGACTTAATATCTGATTACAATTTTATTTCCATTTATTTCCATTGATCAACATTTGATGGATTTTATGTAATGGGTACACCATGCCACTAGAATAGTGTTTTACAAAATTACCAATATTTGGTATAAAACTTTTATTTTGCAAACAACATGATGATCATTTAATTCACTTAGAGAACAGCACTGCCTGCAGCACTGAGAAAGATAATAACAGAATGTTTCTGAAGGCTACAACAGTCACCGATCAGTAGGAAGTGCACAGGCCTTTGCTTTGAATGACTTCAGCACCGGCCGCAGGACATCACTAGTCTCTCACACGGCTCTGCTGGGATATTGTTCCACTCTTTTTCCAGTCTCTCCTGTGACTGTTGTACATTTCTTGGCAATAACCTTCCAGAGGTTTTCTATCGGGTTTAGATCAGGACACTGGGCTGGCCATTTCATTGTCTCAATGTTTTCTGTTTGAAGGAACTGCTTTACCCGTTTTGCTTTATGAAGGGGAATTGTCCTGCATGAAAATTACTGAAGAACACCAGGAAGGTACCATGTGTCGTTGTAGAAGTTTCTTCACATGCTGCAGAAAACATTTCCCAAACCATGACACTTCCTACACCACCTTTCACTCACTTCTTTAAACCCTTTGGGTTCAGTCTTACCCCAGTTTGTGGACAAACATAATTTATGTGGACAAATAAATTATACTTGCTTTCATCATTAAATTTAACTGTGCAATACTTCTAGTCTTTTGATTCTTTCTGCTATTGAGAGGTTTGGTCATTGCAGGCTTTCAGTCCAAATGCTCTTTAACATGAAGATACGGTATGACAAGACATACTGTCATGGGTGCTCCCACAGCCTATGTCTTGGGTTACAGGCTCACCCGTGCCCCTCTCTTTGCTCCTTACTGCAGCTTCACTCACCTGTCCCCGTTCCCGCTCCGTCGGTCGTGCGCTCGCGCCGCTGTGTCCTAGGGCGCGTGCATGCTGGCTCACAAAGATTTTAAGGGCTGATTGGTGCTGGCCATTCCCAGAACCTTTTATAACCTGCACACCCCACCAGATCTTTGTGCCTTATAGCCACTGAGAAAGCTTGATCCTGATGCCCTGTATTTATAATTTCCTGTTATGATCCCCGTTCCGTAATTGACTCTGATCCCATGCTGCCTGTCTTGACCTAGCCCTACGTCCCGACTCTGATCCTGTGCTGCCTCTTGCCTGTCCCCGACAACAATCTTGCCTTATGACTCTGTACTACGCCTTGGCCTCCACCGCAGACAAAGTTGTGTCTGTGGAGCAACCTGGTGGTACCACACCAAAACAAGTCCAACCCGCTTTGCGGCGAGCTCTGGTGAAAACCGGATGCCACGGTGGTACAGTGGGTCCACTACCCCTGGTGCACTTACCGGAGCTTATTTACTAATGTTCCGTGGACGAACTTTAGTTGGCGTTTCCGACATTTTCAGGATTGCATGGCCATGACAGGTATTTAGCAGGGGATTGTGTTGTACGCGATCGGACGATTCAACTGATTCGGACTGAGCGTGGTATTTACTATTCAAATTGTGTCGCAATACAATGCACTTACATGCACCAGGAAGAAGAAGGTGAACTCCGGCGGACCTGAGCGGGGAAGTGATACATGCAGGATATTGGGCCTGATCTTTGTGAATCGCGGCAGAAGTGCATTATCGTTGGATAATGCACTCTTGGTGAACAACTCCGGATGGGTAAGTAAATGTGCCCTATTATGTTTAGTGCTGAACTGACAAGCAATTCCAGCTGCAGTGTTGAAATTACCACCCATGGAGAATGCCCTCATTATCCTGTCCTCTATAACATTTGTCTTTCTAGAGTGATCATATCTTGGGGGACTTAAATGAGTTTGTGATGTTGTAAAGATGCAATATTCTAGAAATTAAAGACTTGGGATGGCCATCTTCTCTTGCTACAGCTATGGGGGCACCTCTTTGGCCTTCATCCGGAGATTTATCTGTTTTAACTTCTGCATCTATGCATTTGAAAACAGAAAGTATGTGTTTATAGGTTGTTGAAGAGCTTATTGGTCTATGAATAAGAGGATTTAGATCTACCATATTTTTCGGACTATAAAGCGCACAACAAATCCTTTTATTTTCTCAGAAATCAAAGGTGCGCCTTATAGTCCAGTGCGCCTTATATATGAACTGTACTTACAGACCACAAGTACTGTATAATGTTTAAGAGTGTTTAAGAGCTCCACACCAGCAATATCTCTGCACCAGCCCACACTGTACACAGGGTACAATATCCCACACTAGCAGGGCTGGCAGTACCACCAGCGCCATAGTGCCGACCATGCGGAAATCCTCATCGACCCCCTGAGTAAGCAATTCTACCCCTATACCTGCCAGCCCTGTAAAAGGGGGAAAGAGAGGGAGCCACAGGGAGCCCCACAGGACTAACACCCTGCCTGAGGAGGGAAAGAAGGGGCAGAGGGAGACAGCTTAACCCCTGCAGCATTACCCTTGCAACATTAACCCCTAACAGCCCATACCTCTGAGCTCTTTGCACTGGAGACACGTTTGCCTGGAACTGGAGCTGCCTTGAACTGTACACAGGTCTGCCACCTGCTGGTCATTCATCCTTATAATCAGGTGCGCCTTATAATCCGGTGCGCCTTATATATGAACCTAGACATTTTAGCAGGCATTTATTGATGGTGCGCCTTATAATCCAGTGCGCCTTATTGTCTGAATGGTAGAAGGCTATAAAGTTGAATAATCAAAAATAAATCACTTTTAGATACAAAAAACCAAATTCACATATTACATATATACTCGAGTATAAGCCTAGTTTTTCAGCACAAAAAATGTGCTGAAAACCCAAATTCAGCTTATACTCAGAAAACCAAACTCAGCTTAAATATCAAAACTCACCTTTCCGGCTTCCCCCGCTGCTGGTTATATACTGGGGCAAGGGGTTGGCTATATAATGGGGCAGGGAGCTGGCTATATAATGGCGCAGGGGGCTGGCTTTATACTAGGAGATAAGGGCTGGCAGGCTATATACTGGGGGGCAGGTGCTGGCTATATACTATGGGGCAGGGTCCGTCAGGCTATATACTGGGGAGGCTGTGACCAATGCATTTCCCACCCTCGAGTCAATAGGTTTTCCCAGGTTTTTGTGTTAAAATTAGGGGCCTCAGTTTATACTTGGGTCAGCTTATACTCGAGTATATATGGTATATTAATATAACAATATTGTAGTTCTTTATTATAGTAGGTATAATTTTTCTGCATTTTCACTATTGCATTAAAATTTGGAAGTACTTGCCAATGGTCATAACAGCAATCAAAGGCCTCATCAACCCCTCACCCCCCTTTCCCCCCCGGCCTACGTGGAATGAATGTCTGTTTTGATATAAATAGGCTCCCAATATTGTGATTTAAAAATTTTATTTGTAAAAAAGAATACATGTTTGATATTGCTACAAGTAATGTAATACATAAAAAAATAAAAAATAAAATGATTTTTTTTTTGCCATTTACAGCTACCCTAAAAAGTCCCACATAACAAAAGAACATATCTTGTCCAGGAAAAAAAAGCCACCATGAAGGTAGATTATCTGAACAATAAAAAAGTTATAGCTCTTAAAAATGTGAAGATAAGTATAATTTACAAAACAGATTTTACGGTCTAAAACCTATAAAGCATTGTCACTCACCTGATGAAGTCCACTCTTTAAAGTACAGGCAGGATTTATGGGTTTTAACATACTCCCACAAAAAAAAGTTTATATAAGCTTTACGTAAGTTCTATGTACACTAAATATGATGACATGCAACCCGTCCCATTAAATTAACCCCTCGTGCATCCATGCAAACAGAAAAATAAAAATGTTATTGACTTAAGGTGCAAGGGTTATAAAATTAAAATAAATGTTTCTCAGCATGATGACATTAAAAGATTTCTGTAAGACAATGATCCCAAAAATAGAGCAGCCATACCTGAATCCGTGTTTGTGTGGATTTTGTCCGGGTTCTCCAATTTCCTCCCACAATCCAAAACACACTGGTAGGTTGATTAGATTGTGAGCACTATTGGGGACAGGGACCGATTGGGCAAACTCTGTGCAGTGCTGCGTAATCTGTGTGCACTATATAAATAAAGAAGTATTATTATTATTAATAGAAAATCAAAGGAAGGTACTTGATACACCCACTTTAATGGATGCATAATCTGGCATATATTAGATAATATTATATATATATATATTTATATAAAACAAGAAAGTCCAAGGCAGCACAACCAAACGGCCTGGGTGCAAAAAATCTGGATATCCGCGGCACGGACCAAATGAATATAGGGAAGGAAGGCAGCAGCACTCCAGTAGGTAGAATAAATCAGGGTGATCTTTTATTTCAGATGCGACGTTTCGGTGTGTCCACCTTTTTCAAGCATATAACATAGTGATCAGTGTTTCTATATATGGACCAACCCACTTTCTGATTGGTCAAACAATTGTTTGTGCAATAGTTTAGTACAAAGACAATTTCTTAGTATACATTATAGTAGTGCATAGTACATCAATATTTACAGATGAAGTGTCCGTGCTACAATGAAAATTTGTGCAATAAGTGCATTATAAAAACAATAGTAATTCCTTGCTGGTCTAGGACCGCCCCATCGTCATTGATCGAATTTATGTAAATTAACAGGGGGCTGTCTTAGAAACGTGCCGAACCCGGGAAAACAGCGCCTCTTACGTCATATCCGGTTGAAACCGGAAGTCAAGTGGGTCACGTGACCGCTCGTCAGCCGCGCATGCGCACGGCATATTCTGAGATGCAGCGGCCATATTGGTTGAGGGAAACAGGCGGGGCGCCTGAAGGTAAGTATAGTATAGAGATATTTACAGGATTTAGGAGACCAGTTACACACTGCGGAAGCAGTGTGTTCTTGCGGGACAAGTGGGTCGTTGCGGATCCGCGAAATGGCAGGTCCACATGAGCCCTCTTATCGTCCCATTGGTCACCAATAGAAAGAAGGTCAAGAACTGTTCGAGTGAGAACCGCAGTGAGAACCGGACACATACTGTGTGAACAGTATGTTAGCATCGGGACTAGTGGAGCACCTCAGAGTCACAATTTTTGTAACTCTGTGCGTGTCTCCTTATCGTCCCACGGTTCACACTATTCGCGGACCTAGATAAAGGAGAAGGGAAGAAAAAGAGGAGTAAGACAGAGAGGTCGCTATAATTCCGGGAGGGGGTTTCGGTTGCAGCCAATTGATAGCCAATAGATTTTGCCGACGTATGGGGTCTTTTGGGTCCAAATACAGGAGGATCTAAAGTAAAACAAACAAATGTTACAAGATTAATATCGGAGAAAAAAAGGGAAATATCCCCTGCATTAATACACTTATGACTTTCAGAGGAACCAGGGATGGTACAGCGGAGTATACAGAACAGTACCAACCTATTCACATAAGCATATTATATAACAGTGGTGAGATTAAATTCAATATTTAAACCCTGGGGTTGTAAAATGATTGAAGGCGGTGTATCCACTCCAGTTCTTTTTTCCGGAGGGTATGTTCCCTATTACCCCCTCTCCTAAGGGGGAGAATGCGGTCAATAATTTGACATTTCAGGTCAGATTCTTTATGGCCCTTATCAGAAAAATGTCTACTGACAGGTAGGTCCAGTCTCTTTTTGCGGATGGTGTACCTTTTGTGGATTTTGGGCAGGACATAAATAACCGGGGTCACCGGGTCATCGATCCATAAGTACTTATGTAGCTCTTTGCTAAGGATGCCTGTATGAAGGGCCTCGTCTAAGATATTTCTGATCCTACGTGCTAACTCAAATTTGGGGTCTGCAGAGACCTGTTTGTAAGTAGATGTATCGGCCAGCTGGCGGCGGATCTCAGACACATATTGGGCCTTGTCCATGACGACGACAGCACCACCCTTGTCTGCGGGTTTAATGACGATGTCGTCGTCATGGGCAAGGTCCCTGAGCGCCGCAACCTCCAAACTGGTCATGTTATGGTGTGTTAGGCTGTTTTGTTGTTGCTGGCGTAGACAATGAATGTCATGTTTGACAGCTGTAGAGAATGCTTCAATGGCTGGTATCTCTACAGGGGGAGTAAAATTGCTCTTATTGTGCAAACCAAACCTTTTGAGATCAAGAATCCCCGTGGGATAATCGGGGGCTCTCTCAGTGTTAGAATCTGCCGTCTCATGATTATGGAACCAATGTTTGAGTTTAATGTTGCGTACAAGCTTACAAATATCCATTTCAAGTTCAAACCAATTAGTGTAGGACCACGGACTAAATGATAAACCTTTTTGTAACACATTAGTCTCATCACATGATAAAGTCTTAGAGGAAATATTTACCACTGCTAGCTGTGTCATTTCTTCTTGTTGGTCGTGGATCGCTGTGGTTGGGTGCGGCCCCTCATAGGTCTGTCTCTTTCGGGATCTGAAATGGTGTTTGCCCCCTCTCCTGGTTCGTCTGGGGCATGAGGTCCTATTCCTAAAAAAGGAGATGATAATTCTTCCCTTGGTGAACTGGTAGATTCCTGGTTGTCGCCTTTTCTGGAGTTTCTGTTGAGAGGGTTTCTGTTATTAGAGCCACGTTTCTTTTTGCCACTTTCTCTGATGGACGAATTGGAAGGTTGGGTATACGAATTCTGCCATGCATATATCTTGCCGGTACGGTAGTCCTCAAGGTCTCGGGTCCACTTCATCCGTTTCGTTTGTTCCAGTTCAGTTTTATTCTGGGTGGTTTTTAATTGGATAGAGTCCATAAATATTTTGTAGTCATCTTCTGTAAGGGTGTCTTTAAGGGTCGAACTCATAAGGGACATGGATTCTTGTACTTTATTGGTTTCTGACTGTAAAAATTCTATATTCAACATTAATAAATCCAGTGAATATTTGTTAGATATTTGCATGAACTTCATGCAAAAGGCTGAGTCCTGTATGAACAAATTAGGTGGGGGTTTTGTCTTTGCAGAACAAGGCTATAGTTTACACAGAGTACCATTGTAGTGATGGCATTTGTATTACGGTTTAGGTTTTATTCAATTTTGTTTTGACAGTGATCAAAAACAGCCAATAAGTTTATTTAAATCAGCTCATGATGAGGCCTAACGAGAGCAATGAGAGCAATGTCCAATTTAGTAATGAAATGAGGAAACGGATATTCTACTTTAGTGACACACAATTGATCCTTGTGGATGTGACATATCAAATTGGAGAATTGGAAGTGATGTCCAAAGGAGTTTAATATTTGACATATGCACAATCGATCAGCTCTCATCCAGTTTGTAAAATGCTGGCAGCAGAATAGGGACACTATGTTACATTCCTCCTCTCTTCCTGCTTTATAACATACCAGCCTTCAGAGTTAGGACACTGTACAATCTGCCTCAGCTCTCCTGCTCGATAATGCTGCATGCAGATAGGGACAATATGTACAATCGCTCAGCTCCCTCCTACTCTATAACATGCTGACTGCGATAGGGGACACTAGGTATAATGGTTCAGCTCTTCCTGCTCTCATAACTGCCTGCAAGTAGGATAGGACACTATTGTACAATGTGCTGAGCTCACGGCTCTATAGAACCTGCTGCCTGCAGAATAGGCCACTGAATGTACAATCTGCTCAGCTCCTCCTGGGCTGTCTATAATCATTGCTGCTGTACGATAGAACACTATGACAATTGCCAGTCACCTCCTGCTATACCACAACGGCTGCTTTCAGCTTTAGAACACTAGTGTACATCTGTAGCTCCCGACATCTAGTTATAAAAGCTAACTGCAAAAAGGAACGCTATGTAATAATAAGATCGGCTCCAGTCTGCTCTATTAACATGATGTGCACGTCTTGGACACCTAAGTACAAGTCTGCTTAGCCTCTCCTGCTTCGTATAGAATGGCTGCTGTGCAGATAAGAACCCACATGTGCAATATGATACAGGCCTCCTGCCCTATAACATTGCTGCCTGCATGAAGGTATACAGTACTGTGATTGCCATGTCAGACCCCTCGCATCTATGAGATTGCTGCTCTGCAGAATAGGGCCACTATGCACAATTGATCAGTTCCTCCTGCTCTATTAACCTGCTTGCCGGGCACGATAGGACACTGTGTACAATTCGTGCTCCGCTCCTCAGCCTGCTTTTTATAACAACTACCTGCAAACAGGAACAATATTGTAAACTCTTCCGTCGGCTCTCTCTACTGCCTCAGTATAACAGGAGTCTGCAGATTAGACCACTAGTTGTACCAATATGCTCGTCTGTACTGGCTCTAGAAACATGCTGCCTTCGAGATAGCCCATATGCTACATTGCTCAGCTCCTCTGACTCATATAACATGCTGCCTGCCGGATAGTGACAACTATTGTAAATCTACTGGCCTGTCATGACTCTATAACATGCATGGCTGCAGGTAGACACTCTGTACCAATGTATGATCGCTCCTCCGCTCTATTAACATGATGCCGTGCAGAAGATAGTGAACTTTTTTTACAATCTTGATCAGCTCTTCCTAGCTTTAGAACATATACCTGCCAAACAGGACATATGTAAACGCTATCGGCTATCCTGCCTCTATAACATTGCTGTTGACAGAATAGACCACCACTATGTACAATCTGCTCAGCTCCTCCTGCTCTATAACATGCTGCCTTCAGATAGACCACTATGTACAATCTGCTCAGCTCCTCCTGCTCTATAACATGCTGCCTGCAGATAGGACACTATGTAAACTCTACTTGGCTCCTCCTGCTCTATAACATGCTGTCTGCAGGTAGACCACTATGTACAATCTGCTCAGCTCCTCCTGCTCTAAAACATGCTGCCTGCAGATAATGGTTGATATTTATTAATGATCATTCATAACCTGATTGAATAATGTGAATAATGTCATTGATTGGTCGTTTTCGTTCCCCGGATCACTGGATCGGATGTCTCCTATAAGTAAGCAGTTGTCTTCTCTGCAGCCGCTCATTAGGAGAGCGTTGTTGACACAGTAACGTTTGGCTCTGACCCTTGTAACATGGAAGGAATCACCGCTGGCAAAACAGAATGGAACGGAGAAACCACAAAAGACAATTCTGTGATGAGTTTCTCTTATGTGACCCTGAAAGCCAATTGTTAATGGAGTTCTTGTGTGTAAAGCGATCTACCACACATGTGTAAATCCTAACGTGCTGTAATGGGAATATAACTGACCTCTCTCCTGTGTCTGGGGGGAGCAGTTACTTTTCTTACCAAATTTCCTCTCTCAAAATTAAAAATATGATCACATGTGTCACCGACAAATTGTAGAGTCACAATGGGGGTCATTTACTAAGGGCCCGATTCGCGTTTTCCCGACGTGTTACCCGAATATTTCCGATTTGCGGCGATTGTACCTGAATTGCCCCGGGATTTTGGCGCACGCGACCGGATTGTGGCGCATCGGCGCCGGCATGCGCACGACGGAAATCGGGGGGCGTGGCAAACGAAAACCCAACGTATTCAGAAAAACCGCCGCATTTAAGAACGGAAAAAGTGTCGCTCGGGATGCGCTTACCTTCACTCAGCCTGAGCCGGTGAACTCCAGCGCGTTCCAATTCTTTCCAGCGCAGCAGCGCCACCTGGTGGACGGCGGAGGAACTACCTTATTAAATCCCGGCCGGACCCAAATCCAGCGCAGAGAACGCGCCGCTGGATCGCGAATGGACCGGGTAAGTAAATCTGCCCCAATAACTCACTATTCCACAAGTCACTTACTGACGCTCACGTGTCTCTGTGTGTGCCGCAATTACCCAAAAATCTTTCAGGGGGTTTCTTTCCTTATAATTTATAATTTTCACTTTACCATATTGAGAATCAGGTTGAGAGAAGCAATGAGAGAGAGGCAGAGAGAGAAAGTGAAAAAAGAGACAGACAGGGAAAGAGAGATATATAGAGAGAGACAGACAGATAAAGAAAGAGAGAGGAAATGGACAGAGAGAGACAGAGAAAGACACAGAGAAATAGAGAGACATAGAGAAAGAGACAAAGAAGAGAGACAGAAGAGGAGAACAGAAAAGAGAAATGAGAGACAGAGAGAAAGGGGGAGAGAGACCAACAGATAGAGATATAGGGGCACACTTTATTAGAGGGACCGAATGCGCACACTTTGTCGGGTTTCCCGAATAATTCCCTTGTGCGCCAAATTGCCCCGGTTTTTGGCGCACGTGATCGGATTTTGGCGCATCAGCACCAGTTGCACCGGACACCACGACGGATTCGGAAAAACTGCGGAATTTTAAACATTTGTGTCGCCAAGATCAGCACTTACATACATACCGGGAAAAAGAAGCAGGTGAACTCCGGCGGACCTGAGCAGCAACACAACACTGGCTGGATATCGGCACAAGACCTTAGTTAATTCCTGGCAGACCCGAATCCTTGTCCGAGTCCAATGGATCGCGACTAAGACCGTAATGAGCCCCATAGAGATAGATAAATAATAAAAAATAGATAGATAGAATTAAAATATTTTTTTGTTAACCCCATTCTATTTTGTTATAGCTAAGAGCAGTTATTTACTATCTTGGGCAATGCCGTTGGCTAGCATAATATATATTATATATACAGGGTCTCAACAAAAAGTTGGGACGGTGGAATCTGCAAAATACACATGGGATCGAAAAACTAAAAATAACGTGTGTCATTAAACAATTGTCTAATTATACCAAACTCGCCTCTCACACAATCGGGGGTCTGGTGTAATGTGAGTCCCCCACTCTCACATAGGGGCTGGTGTAATGTGATACCCCTCCTCTCACACATCAGGGGCTGGTGTAATGTGATTACCCCTCCTCTCACACTTCGGGGCTGGTGTTATGTGGAGTCTCACCTCTCACACATCAGGGCTGGTGTCAATGCGAGTCTCCACCTCTCACACATCGGGGCTGGTGTAATGCGAGTCTCCACCTCTCACACATTGGGAGAGTGGTGTAATGTGAGTCCCCACCTCTCACACATGGGGGCTGGTGTAATGTGAGTCCCCTCCTCTCCACAATCGGGCTGGTGTAATGTGATACCCCTCCTCTCACACCATCAGGGGCTGGTGTAATGTGATACCCCTCCTCTCACACTTCGGGGGTGGTGTAATGGAGTCTCCACCTCTCACACATCGGGGCTGGGTAATGTGAGTCCCCACTCTCCACATTGGGAGTGGTGTGTAATGTGAGTCCACCTCTCCACAATCAGGGGTGGTGTAATGTGAGTCCCCACCTCTCACACATCGGGGGCTGGTGTAATGTGATCTCACCTCCACACATCGGGGGCGGTGTATGTGAGTTCCCTGCCTCTCACCACATCAGGGATGGGTGGTAAGATGAGTCCCACCTCTCACACATCGGGGGGCTGGTGTAATTGTGAGTCCCACCTCTCACACATCGGGGGCTGGTGTAATGTGAGTCCCTGCTCTCACACATCCGGGGATGGTGTAATGTGAGTCCCCCCCTCTCACACATCGGGGCTGGGTGTAATGTGAGTCCTGCTCTCACACATCAGGGGATTGGCATAATGTGAGTCACCACCTCTCACAATTGGGGGCTGGTGTAATGTGAGTCCTGCCTCTCACAATCAGGGGCTGTGTATGGTGTAATGTGAGTCCTCACTCTCACACCATCGGGGGCTGGGTGTAATGTTGAGTCCCTGCCTCTCCACATCAGGGGATGGTATAAGTGAGTCACCACCTCTCACACTTGGGGGTGGTGTAATGTGAGTCCCCACCTCTCACACCTCAGGGGCTGGTGTAATGTGAGTCCTCACCTCTCACCATCGGGGGCTGGTGTAATGCGAGTCCCACCCTCTCACACCGGGGGTGGTATAATGTGAGTCACCACTCTCTCACACATTGGGGGCTGGTGTAATGTGAGTCCCACCTCTCACAATCAGGGGCTGGTTGTAATGTGAGTCCCACCCTCTCACACAGTCGGGGGCCGGGTATATGTATGTTGATACCTCCTCTCACACATGAGGGCTGGGGTGTAATGTGAGTCCCCACCTCTACACATCGGGGGTGGTGTAATGTGAGTCCCCACTCTCACACATCGGGGGGGCTGTGTAATGTGATACCCCTCTCTCACACCAGGGCTGGTGATAGTGAGTCCCCTCCTCTAACACCGGGGGTGGTGTAATGTGAGTACCCGCTTCACACATTGGAAGCTGGTGTAATGTGAGTCCCACCTCTCACACATCAGGGGCTGGTGTAATGTGAGTCCCACCTCTCACACATCAGGGGATGGTGTATATGTTAAGTGGAGTCCCCACCTCTCACACTCAGGGGTGTGTGGTTTTAATGTGAGTCCCCTCCTCTCACACATCGGGGTGGTTGGGTAATGTGAGTCCCCGCCTCTCACACATCAGGGGCTGGTGTTGTAGTGAGTCCCCCCTCCCACATGGAGGCTGGTATGTGAGTCCCCCTCCTCCACCATCAGGGGCTATGGTTGTGCGTATGTGAGTCCCTCTCATCACATCAGGAGCGGGGTTATGTGAGTCCCTGCTCTCTCACCATCAGGGGTGACGCTGGTGTTTTTAATTGTTGTGAATACCCTCCTCTCACACATCTAGGGCTGGTGTGTAATGTGATCGCACGTGCTCAATTCAACATAGGGGCTGTGTGGTTAATGTGAGTCCTCCACCTCTCAACATTGCGGGGATGGGCTTCGTAGCTGCTTACCCCACCTCTCACACATCAGGGGCTGGTGTATGTTGAGGTCCACCTCCTCTCACACATCGGGGCGGGTGGTTAATGTGAGTCCCCGCATCCTCTCACATTGGGGGTGGTGTAATGTGAGTCCCCACCTCTACAACACTATGGGGGGCTGGGTTGCTAATGTGAGTACCCCACCTCTCACACATCAGGGGCTGGTGTAATGTGAGTCCCCACCTCTCACACATTGGGGGCTGGCTGTAATGTGAGTCCCACCTCTCACACCGGGCGGTGTGTAAATTGAGTCCACCTCTCACACATCGGGGGGCTGGTGTAATGTGGATGGGCCCCCACCTTCACACATCGGGGCTGTGTGGATTGTAATGTGAAGTTCCTACCCACTTCATCACATCATGGGGTGTGTGGTAATGTGTGTCAGCCCTCCTCTCACACATCATGGGGTGGTTGTGTATCTGTGAGGTCCCAACCTTTCTCCAGACATTGGGGGTAGTTGTGTAAGCGCTAGGTCCCACTCTCACCACATTCAGGGCTGGTGCATGTTGAGTCCCCACCTCTCACACATTGGGGGCTGGTGTAATTGGAGTTCCGCCTTCTACCACATCTGGGGCCTGGTGCCATGTGAGTCCCTGCCTCTCACATCAGGGGGCGGTGTAATGTGAGTCCCCTCCTCTCAACCTCGGGGAATGGTGTAAGTGAGTCCCACCTCTCACACATCAGGGGGGGTGGGATGGTTAATGTGAGTCCCTGCCTCTACACATTGGGGGGTAGTGTCAATGGTAGTGCCCACCTCTTAAACCTCAGGGGCTGGTGTAATGTGGTCCCCACCTCTCACACATGTGGTGGATGGGGGTTAATATGTGAGTCCCGGCCTTTACACATCTGGGATGGTGCATGTGAGTCCCTGCCCTCAACCATCGGGGGCTGTTAATGTGAGTCCCCTCCTCTCCACACATCGGGTGGTATGGCTGTAAAATGTGGTCCCCACCTCTCACACATCAGGGATGTGTGTAATGTGCGTCCCTGCATCTCACACATCGGGGGATGGTGTATAGTAGTGAGTCCCTCTAATCCACATCGAGGGTTGGCTGTTTGTAATGGAGAGTCCCCGCACCTCATCACACATCCGTGGGCTGAGCTGCTGTGAGTCCCCACCTCTCACACATATGGGGGCTGTAGGTGTAATGTGTGTCCCGGCCTTTACACATTCTGGGCTGGTGCTCAATGGAGTCCCTGCCCTTCAGTGCCACCAATCGGGGGAGTCGCCGTGGATTAGATAGTGAGTTCCTGACTCCTACCAGATGATATCAGGGGTGTTGGGGTAATGTGGATAACCCTCCTATCACACATCGGGGAATTGGTATCCTGAGTAATGTGAGTCCCACACCACCGTTACCATCTCACACATCAGGGGATGGTGTAATGTGAGTCCCTGCCTCTCACACATCGGGGGCTGGTGTAATGTGAGTCCCTGCCTCTCACACATCGGGGGCTGGTGTAATGTGAGTCACTGTCTCTTACACATCGGGGTTGGTGTAATGTGAATCCCTGCCTCTCACACATCAGAGCTGTGATTAACATAAGTCTCCTCCCCCTTTTCTTGTTGCCTACAAAGTTTTCAAATATTGAATGCTATACATTTGGTGCTCGAATTTGGTAACATTGGAAGCTTTTAGAAAAATATTGCATACTTTTTTTTTTAGATTTTATGTGTATATCGTCCAACGTTTTTGCACACATTTCGATTTTTTGGAGATTATAGAGCCATCTGTCACCAAAATTGAAAATGTCAAATCAATGTTAATTTTCCTGGGGAATCCAAAACTGCAATAAAAAATGTGGGTTCCCATTTAAGATTTTAAAGTTGCCCTATTGTTCCATGCCTAAGGGGTGGGGGTAGGGGGCCAATTTTGATATAATTGGATAGATTTTAGAAGATATTTGAAACATATATAACCTGATGTAAACTAACTGCATCAGAGGAAATTTCACCACACAGTAAGGTAAGTGCTATGAAGCTGCTGCACAGAGGGGCTCTGGTAACGCTCCCAGAGCACTTCTGGCTCATTAGCAAAATTTTATAAGAAGATTTCCACAGTCACGGTACCTGGATCAAGGAGTAAGTGCCCCTGGTTTATCATTTAAAATGGGATGTTTCATTGTCGTTTTTTAAAATTTAGGAGACTTCAAGTAAATGCCAGTAGAGACACATCAGGGGAGCTGACTGCTCTTCTGTGAAGTTGAGCTCAATTTTGGATCTGAAAACCCACCATGAAGATATTATTTTGACTTTAAAAAACATCTGAGTTAGAAATTCTGAATGGAAAACACATGGGAATAAGATGGGTATTAGCAGAAGACGGGACTACAGGGTGGTCTATTATTTAGTGATTTTCCCCTTTACTACTGGAAAAAGGGAAGTAAATACACAGAAATGAATGTAGAGGAAGAGATCACCGTCTACCAAATGTAGATACATTTCTGCAGGTCCATTGCCCCAGGTATATTACTGTGTCTGCGCCAGTTTTGTGTCTTAGTTTGCATGAAAAAAAAGTGTCTTTGGAGCTTGCACATGTATTTATTATGTTTTTACGCCACTATTGTGTCGCTGTTGCATTTTGTGTGACACTTTGAAAAACTGTGCATCTAAAGGGGCATGGCAGTGCTTAGTCATAGTTAGAAGTCTTCACTATGTAGATAGCATATTGGGGCAGATTTACTTACCCGGTCCATTCGCGATCCAGCGGCGCTTTCTCTGCGGTGGATTCAGGTCCGGCCGGGATTCACTAAGGTAGTTCCTCCGACGTCCACCAGGTGGCGCTGCTGCGCTGAAGTCCGCCGAAATGCACTCAAGTTCACCGGCCTATTCCTAGAGAAGGTAAGTGCAAGTTTCGCAGCACTTTTTTTTTTTAAATGCGGCGGTTTTTCCGAATCCGTAGGGTTTTCGTTCGGCCACGCCCCCCCCATTTCCTTTGCATGCATGCCAGCGCCGATGCGCTACCATCCGATAGCGTGTGCCAAAATCCCGGCGCAATTCAGGGGAAATCGGCACAAATCGGAAATATTCGGGTAACACGTCGGGAAAACGCGAATCGGGCCCTTAGCAAATGACCCCCAATATGTACAATCTGATCAGCTCCTCCTGCTCTATAACATGCTGCATGCAGATAGGACACTATTTACACTCTGTTCAGCTCCTCCTGCTCTATAACATGCTGCCTGCAGATAGGACACTATGTACAATCTGCTCAGCTCCTCCTGCTCTATAATATGCTGCCTGCAGATAGGACACTATGTACAATCTTCTCTGGTCCTCCTGCTCTATAACATGCTGCTTGCAGATAGGACACTATGTTCAATCTGCTCAGCTCCTCCTGCTCTATAACATGTTTTTTGCATGCAGAACACAGGACACAGACAGTTCTCCAGTACATATACTCATTGTGGCACATCTTATGTAAGTGTAAGAGATTATTAGGACCGGCATACTACACTACCAAACTTGCTCTATTGTGTTTACTGATCTGTGAAAACCACAGAACGTAATTTCTCATTGCGCACACGGAAATTTGGCCGAGTTCATCCTGTAGTAATTCATTCAGGATTAAACATGTAAACTGTCTGCCAGAACATCATTTATCCAATATAAAGTCAGAATTTTTAATAATTGTCTTTTCTATTGCCAGCAGGTTGTTTTGTTACAATCACTTTTATTGCCTTATTTAGAAGATGAATCCTGATCCCTGTTTCTCACCACTTCTATCAGTCGTTCAGTGTGAATGGAGACATGTCCTGTCTTGTATCATATCCCAGAAGTAATCCCACAGTCATCAAAGGCTAATTATTTATCATCTGTGTTATACTATGGGGTGGGGTTTATACCTCTCTAAATGTAGGCTCCATGTATGACAGTTTGTAAGTCATCCATATCAGAATGGAACTCGACAGAGAGGTTGTTCCAAACATCTTGGAGAACTAAGAACAGATCTGTGGATGGCGATGTGTCCCGATCCTTCTCCTCATCCCAGACAGATTGGATGATGATGTGATCAGGGCTCGATCGGGGTCCCCTTATCCCTTCTGGACTCTTTGAATTTCTTTACGCTGGTGTTAATGACCTTGGTTGGATGTTTGGAATCATTGTCCTGCTGCAGGTTTTAACAATTCTGTTTTTGAAATGATTTTTGGTTTGGGCGCTTTTTTTTTCCATATCTGCTTAAAACTTTTACACAGTGCTGTAATTGCAGATCTCAACTATGTGCCTAGGCTGCACCCTCTGATGGCTATGCATTGGGTGCAACAAGACTAAAATAGTATCTATTAAATTAACATTGCAATGATTAAATTGTATAAGCCACTAACCACATCAGAGTGACCTTGTTTTAGTGGGTCCCTAAGGTATAGGGTGCCGCATCACATGGCGCCCACCACCCCTTTAACACAGTATCAGCAAGGACCGAGCAGTAGGGGATTATAATATAGGCGGTTTGGGCGGTAGCCCGGGGCCCAAGTCCTCTAGGGGCCAGGGCCACTCAAACCGTCCACGGAATTTTATACTCAAAAGAATCTGCACCCATTAAAAATCCTCATACATCTCTTCCTGCTCTCAATACACATGTACACAAGAGCCAATTCAGGACCTATGAAGGTCCTCCAAAGGTCCTGAAATTACAGACTGAAAGCAGCAGAAGGGACCCATCCTCCATTCCCCATGAAGCTGATTCTAGTACCAGATGTCGGAGCGACTTCAGACTTGTAGGGGATATCATATTCATACAGCCCAGGGCCCAAGGCAGTCTTAATCAGCCCCTGGGACCAAGACCCAGTAGCCCCCCAGCACCCATACTGACATATCCTTAGAAACAGTGGTATGCCATTCCATGTAAACAGTTCTTGAATGCTCACCATTCCATGTGGTCTCATAAACTGAATGGGAGTAAGTATAGGGCCACTATAAGCAGTCTGCTGCCAATTAAAAACAACTGGATCGAATGGGGCGGAGTGCTGGTACCAGAATAGGAGACTACATATAGTGGCCGCCTACTGCTCTCATTCAGAACATTCAGGACCGGTTTACATAGTGTGGTTCACATGCCATCTGCTGTTTCTGTGGTGTGGTGCTGGTGGGGTCACGGGGCCCAGAGGCATGGGGGCTTAGCCTATAAGTATGGTACTGGGGGGGCTGCTGGGTCCTACTTCCTGCTGGTGCTGTGTCTCAGCAGCGATGGACACCATGTGATGCCGCACCCTATAGTTAAGGGACACACTAAAACGAGGTCCCCGTGAAGTGGTTAGTGGCTTATACAATTTAACTTAAATTAAACTATAACTAAGGACCTTGCTTTGTTAGTGTGCCTAGTGGTCTGAATCATGGTGATCCTTATATTCCATTGCTTTTGCTGTGATTCACCTCTTTCTAAAACTTTGCTTAGACCTTTAGACTATTCTTCTGCATTACCATTTTGTACCTCGCTGCCATCTTGGTTTTGACTCTTTGGTATTTATGTCTTGCCTCTCTTGTTTGCTTGTCTGTCTTACTGTTCAATGCACATACCCAGGGTAGGGACTATTGCTCTGAGGTTAAGCACAGGTCTGACAAGTAGGCAGGGACAGAGGTATTGGAAATCGAAGGTCTCACACTTCTCTGTCTCAACACACTGATTATTTTACCTACTCTCTCAGTTGATAATTTCCAGCTTTTTAGAGTTTTCTGTTAATAACAGTCGTCAGTTTTATCATTTTATCCTGCACTTAGATCACCTGATCGTGTTGGATCTTGTATTAAACCACATTTTACACCCGGTGCTGTAGGGCTAGGAGAGGCCGACAGTAAAGACAGTTACAAGAGGATCTTCTGCCAAGTAGACTGGCTCATGATGTTACTGTTATGATAATCTTAATATGAAAGAATTTATTGTTTGTGGTTTTTAAAGGCATTTTAATGATTTTTATCATATTAAACCATTGAATTATGTTTTATTATTGGGTATTAACATGGTTGGGGCTACGCGTCAGCACCAGGGGCATAACTAGGAGATCTGCATGGACCCCACCTTCCCCTTAAACATTAAAAATACACATTTATAAACTCATACAGGTGGTCCCCTACTTAAGAACACCCGACTTACTAACAGTCCTCTGGATGTTGGTAATTTACTGTACTTTAGCCTTAGGCTACAATAATCAGCTATAACAGTTACCACATGGGTCTGTAATTATGATTTATTGTTAATCCTGGTTCTTATGACAATCCAACATTTTAAGATCCAATTGTCACAGAGACCAAAAAAGTAACCGTATACAGCTTATCTACATCCACATATAGGGGGTCATTTACTAAGGGCCCTATTCGCGTTTTCCTGACGTGTTACCCGAATATTTCCGATTTGCACCGATTTCCCCTGAATTGCCCTGGGATTTTGGCACACGCGATCGGATTGTGGCGCATCGGCGCTGGAATGCACGAGACGGAAATCGGGGGGCGTGGCCGAATGATAACCCGATGGATTCGGAAAAACCTCCGCATTTTAAAAAAAAAAATCTGTCGCGGAGCTTGCACTTACCTTCACTCAGCCCGGCTCGGTGAACTCCATCGCGTTCCGATGCTTTTCAGCGCAGCAGCGCCACCTGGTGGACGGCGGAGGAACTACCTTAATGAAGCCGCTAGATCGCGAATGGACCGGGTAAGTAAATCTGCCCCATAGTATATGCAAATCATATACACTCATATACAGTATACACACATCATGTACATACATTAAAGTAATCCCATAAACATAATGCATACATACATACAGTATATGAACATCATATATAACCATACATACAGTATATATACACACATACACATAGTACTGTATATGCACATAATTTTCATGCACATACAGTATATAAACAGCATATGTACGTATACATACAGCATATACACATCATATTCACTCATATACACCCTATAAGTACAGTATACACACTTACTGCCCAGCAGTCTTCTCTTCTTCAGTTCATGCTGTCACCTTCTCATTACAGGGGAAGCGGACCAGGGAAGGAGCAGTGGTGTGCACGGCGGAGGTGAACGGCTGTTGCTCACTGAGTGGGGTGTTAGCATTCATATGCCTGCGCCTACTGGTGGTAGTTAGGCTAGTAGTGGTGAGAACCCTCTGAGCTGGTTTGGCAAATGTTCACACCACAGTCGAGCGGTCATCCGGTGTTTCTTACAAGACCTCCAGATCTGAAGATCTAGCCCTGCCGCAAGAGCCCTCACCACGGGGCTTCACTAGTTGACACATTTGGCGTGATGCACCAGCTTGGCCCTGCCTCTCCGTCTGGCCCCACCACTGCCTCTTCAACCTGTTTGGTCGAGGACTCTCCTCCGTTCAGAAGCACTGTGTCACCGGCCCTCAACCCAGCTTGGGTCTGTCACCTCATCACCTCCGATCCTCAGTCTGCTCCCCCCTCGGACTTCTGCCTGACAACAACTTCCCCACGGTCTGACAACCGTGTTCCTCATCGTGACACCTTACACACTTCACTACGTCAGCAGGTCATCATCCCCCACAGACTGGACTGTGGAAAACCTGGGATCGGAAAATTGCTCAGCAGCACCGGACAAGTGGTTTGTGACTGTGGGAAGGTCAGAAACAGTTCCTCAGAGTATTGCCGGTCAAATGCCAAATTTCCTGGGAGGGGGCAGACTGGGGGGGAGGAGGCTGAGGTGCAGGCTGGAGGAGGAGAGTGGCGATTTCGGTGACATGGGTGGACTGCGTGGAAGACTGACTGGTGGACAAATTGATCGAAGCATTGCAGCATCCACGACATCACTGTTCGCACTGTTCTGCCTCAACAGTGCTCTACCACGAGTCCCAGTAACTTCAGAAATGAACCTAGGGAGTGCAGCTCTGCGGCGTTCCCTGCCCCTCATAAGCAGGTGGTTCTAACCCCGTCCAGGACCACGGCCTCTGACCCCTGCGGTAGTTGGACGCCCCACGTCCCGCCCTCGTCCTCTACCATAGCCCATCGGGTTAAACATTTTTAAAATGAGAGTTATAGCTTTCATTTTTTAACTTTTTTTGTGTTTTTTTTTTTTTTTTTTGTGTTTGAGTTTTAAAACAAACAATGCTATCCTATGCATGACGATTTTAGCCAGTATGAAAGCACACTACTATGCCAGATGAGATGACACTGAGGTATTAAACAAAATAAACGTAAATAAAAAAGGACAAATGGCAGACTGTGCCTAATTGAAATCCAACCCCTATAATTTTCCCACTTCGGTCTTTGCAATGGATATGTGCGTCATAAGCGCAAAACACAGCGGTCGCAAGTCTCATACAATTGCTCACAATGGCTAGTAGATGCTCTGCAGCAAGAAAGCCACCAGCAGATCAACCAGAAAATCAAATATATAACGTACTGTAGGCGTAAGCGTTTGGATTCTCCTTGGCTATTTTCTAGCCAAGTATGAAAGCAACATACTATAGTATAGTTAGTATATATAGCATCCCATTATTGTCGCTCAGGTTCCCCTATTTTCAGCTATTGCCCCGCATAGTCCCAGCCGCAGCTCCTCCGTTATTAACCTAGCTCTCATTTATTGCCAGCCACAGCTTCCCCAATTTCAGCCAAGACTCAAATTGCAGCCCCAGCTCTACCATAATTGCCAATCTAGCCCCACCATTGTCACGTCGACCACCCTAATTGCCAGTTTCCCTGCATAATTGCCAGCCACAGGCTCCAACTAATTGCCAGCTATAGCTCCTCCATATAGCCAATCCACAGCTTCCCCAAAATGTCAGCCATAGCTCCTCCATAATAGTGCAGCATAGCTCCTCCATAATTGTCAGCATAGACCTCCAAAAGCAGCCATAGCTGCTCCATAATTGCAGCCATAGCTCCTCCAAATGCCAGCCATGCTCCTCCATAATTGTCAGCAATAGCTACTCCTAATTGTCAGCCATAGCTCCCCATAATGTCAGCCATAGCTCTCCTAATTGCAGCCAAGCTCACCTAATTGTCAGCCATAGCTCCTCCATAATTGTTACAGCATAGCCTCCTCCATAATTGTCGCCATAGCTCCTCATAATTGTCAGCCATAGCTCCTCCATATGTCAGCCATAGCTCCTTTCCCAAAATTCGTCAGCATAGCTCCTCCATAATTGCCAGCCATAGCTCCTCCATAATTGTCAGCCATAGCTCCTCCATAATTGTCAGCCATAGCTCCTCCATAATTGTCAGCCATAGCTCCTCCATAATTGCCAGCCATAAGACTCTACATAATCGCAGCCATAGCTCCTCCATAATTGTCCGCAAGCTCCTCCCATAATAGCAGCATAGCTCTCCATGCAGCCATAGCTCCTCCATAATTGTCAGCCATAGCTCCTCCATATAGGCAGCCACAGCTCCTCCATAATAGGCAGCCATAGCTCCTCCATAATAGGCAGCCATAGCTCCTCCATAATTGCCAGCCATAGTCCTCCATAATTGTCAGCAGCCTCCATAATAGCAGCATGCTCCCCATACTTGCCAGCCTGATCCTCCAAATTGCAGCCATAGCTCCTCCATAATAGGCAGCCATAGCTCCTCCATAATTTCCAGCCATAGCTCCTCCATAATTTCAGCCATAGCTCCTCCATAATTTCCAGCCATAGCTCCCCTTTAATTGCACCATAGCTCCTCCATAATTGCCAACCACAGCTTCCCCAAAATTGTCAGCCATGGGCTCCAATAATTGCCAGCCTTAGCTCCTGCATATGTGTCAGCCATAGTCCTTCATTAATGCCACCAAGCTCATCCTAATGGCCATCGACAGCTTCCCAAAATTGTCAGCCATGGGCTCCAATAATTGCCAGCCATAGCTCCTCCATATTTGCAGCCCTAGCTCCTCCATAATTTCCAGAGTAGTCCCTTTAATTGCCTCATATCTCGCCTTTAATTGCAACACAAGCTCCTCACTATAGCCAGCACATAGTTCCACCATATTTGTCAGCCAAGCTCTCCATTATGGAGGATGGAATCTTCCTGTGTCTACTTCCTCCATGTGCTCCTTCCTTATCTGTGACCTCTGTCCCCGTAAACACCTCCGCAAAAGAGACTGGGACCCTACCTGTCATAGAAAGTTTTTGATAAGGGCCTAAGAATAGACTGAAATGTCAATTAGTGACCGCCTTTCCTTAGAGAGGGGTAATAGGAAATACCCTCCGGAAAAACGAAACGTGAGTGGATACACGCCTTCAATCATTACAACCCAGGGTTTAAATGGAATTTTAATAATCACCATGGTATCAATGCTTATGTTGAATAGGTTGGATGTTCTGTTACCTCGCGTCTGTACATCCCTGGTTCCTCTGCAAGTCATAAGTGGATTAATGCCGGGGATAGTTCCCTTTTTTTCTCCGATCTTAATCTTGTAAACATTTGGTTGTTTTATTTAGATCCTCCCTGTATTTGGACCCAAAGACCCATACGTCGGCAAACAAAATCTATTGGCTATCATTGGCTGCAACCGAAACCCACCATCCCGGGAATTATAGCGACTATCTCGGTTTTGCTTACTCCTTTTATTCCCTTCTCCTTTATCTAGGTCCGCGAATAGGTGAAACCGTGGGACGATAAGGAGACACGACAGAGTTACAAAAAATTGGACTCTGAGGGGATCCACTAGTCCCGATGCTAACATACTGTTCACACAGAATGTGTCGGTCTCAATGCGGTTCTCACTGAACAGTTCTTGACCTTCTTTCTATTGTGACAAATGGACGATAATAAGGGGCCCTCATGTGGACCTGCCATTTCGCGGATCGCAAACGCCCCACTTGTCCCGCAAGAAAACCACTGCTTCCGCAGTGTGTAACTGGTTCCTAAATCCTGTAATCTCTCATACTAACTTACCTTCAGGGCGCCCCGCCTGTTTTCCCTCAACCAATATGGCGTGCATATCGAATATGCCGTGCGCATGCGCGGCTGACGAGCGGTGCACGTGACCCACTTGACTTCCGGTTTTCAACCGGATATGACGTAAGAGGCGCTGTTTTCCGCGCGGGTCGCACGTTTCTAAGACAGCCCTGTTTAATTATAAATGCGATCAATGACGCTGGGGCGGTCCTAGACCAGCAAGGAATTACTATGTTTTGTTATAATGCACTTATTGCACAAATTTCATTGTAGCACGGACACTTCATCTGTAAATATTGATGTACTATGCACTACTATAATGTATACTAGAAATTGTTTTGTACTAAACTATTGCCAAACAATTGTTTGACCAATCAGAAAGGGGTTGGTCATATAGAAACTGATCACTATTTATATGTTGAAAAAGGTGGAAACACCGAAACGTCGCATCGAAATAAAAGATACCCTGATTATTCTACCTACGGAGTGCTGCTGCCTTCCTTCCCTATACATTTGGTCCGTGCCGGGATATCCAGATTTTTGCACCCAGGCCGTTTGGTTGTGCTGCCTTGGACTTCTTTGTTTGTATATCGGCTTCCAGGATTTTGCAACCCTCTACTCTAATATCTCATTATCTCAACATGGAATGCTCAACGGCGATTTATTTCACTCCTTCACTTACCCAAAGAGACCAGGAACGGATTGTCGAGTCTTCAGTCCGATACCCTTCCTAAGCAACGTAACACATCTGAACTGAAACGCAAGTACGAGTATCTCTAAACGTTCATTTCTCTAGAACTCACTGGCCCCCCTGGGTGAATATTAAAGGCAAAAGGAATCCCAGAGGGATGCGTTCCAACGTCAGACCTAATTTGTTCATACAGACTCGCCTTTGCATGAAGTTCATGCAAATATCTAACCAATATTCACTGGATTTATTAATGTTGAATATAGAATTTTTACAGTCAGAAACCATAAAGTACAAGAATCCCATGTCCCTTATGAGTCGACCCTTAAAGACACCCCTTACAGAAGATGACTACAAATATTTATGGATCTATCCAATTAAACACCACCGATAAAACTGACTGGAACAAACGAAACGGATGAAGTTGGACCCGGACCTTGAGGACTACCGTACCGGCAAGATTAGCATGGCAGAATCGTACCCAACCTTCCAATTCGTCCATCAGAGAAAGTGCAAAAAAGAAACGTGGCTCAATAACAGAAAACCCTCTCAACAGAAACTCCAGAAAAGGCGACAACCAGGAATCTACCAGTTCACCAGGAAGAATTATATCTCCTTTTTTAGGAATAGGACCTCATGCCCCAGAACGAACAGGAGGAGGGGGCAAACACCATTTCAGATCCCGAAAGAGACGACCTAAGAGGGGCCGCACCCAACACAGCGATCCACGGACCAACAAGAAGAAATGACACAGCTAGCAGTGGTAATATTTCCTCTAAGACTATCAATGTGAGATAATGTGTACAAAAGGTTTCATTTAGTCCGTGGTCCTACACTAATTGGTTTGAACTTGAAATGGATATTTGTTACTTGTACGCAACATTAAACTCAAACATTGGTTCCATATCAGAGACGGCAGTTAAACACTGAGAGAGCCCCCGATTACCCACGGGGATTCTTGATCTCAAAGGTTGGTTTGCCAAAGAGCAAATTTACTCCCCGTAGAGATACCAGCCATTGAAAGCATTCTCTACAGCTTCAAACATGACATTCATTGTCTACGCCAGCAGCAACAACAAAAAGTCTAACACACCAAACATGACCAGTTTGGAGTTGGTTGCGGCGCTCAGGGACCTTGCCCATGACGACGACATCGTATTAAACCCGCAGACAAGGGTGGTGCTGTCGTCGTCATGGACAGGGCCCAATAGTGTCTGAGATCCGGCGCCAGTGGCCGATACATCTACTACAAACAGGTCTCTGCAGACCCCAAAGTTTGAGTTAGACGTAGGATCAGACAATCTTAGACGAGGCCTCCATACAGGCATATTAGCAAAGAGCACATAAGTACTTATGGATTGAGATCCGGTGACCCCGTGGTTATTTATGTCCTGCCCAAAATCCACAAAAGCTTAGAAATCCCCCCGACGCCCGATTGTATCGGGAATGATTCCATCTTTTCACATATCACTATCTTTACTTGGTAGGGTACTCAGGATTTTTGCCGTAAACAGCCGCTCATACATAACAGGACACGTCCGACTTTCTTGTAAATTACAGGATACTCAGTTGGAACACACTTCCCTATATTTAGCCTATTCGGTGTTCTTATATACATCTATAACACGAGCTCGGCCTGAGAGTAGTGGAAAAAATGTCTAAGGACAGTCGACGTTAATGAACAAGAAATGTTTGTTATTTTGGAATTGCTTAAAATGGTTCTGTTCAACAATTTTTTGTTCGAGCATGAACTTCATGCAAAAGGCTGAGTCCTGTATGAACAAATTAGGTCTGACGTTGGAACGCATCCCTCTTGGGATTCTTTTGGCCTTTAAATATTCACCCAGGGTGGCCAAGTGAAGTTCTAGAGAAATGAATCGTTTAGAGAGTACTTCGTACTTGCGTTTCAGTTCAGATGTTGACGGTGTGCTTAGGAAGGAGGTATCGGACTGAAGACTCGACAATATCCGTTCCTGGTCCTCTTGGGTATAAGTGAAGGAGTGAAATAAATCGCCCGTTGAGCATTCCATGTTTGAGATAATGAGATATTAGAGTAGAGGTGTGCAAAAATCCTGGAAGCCGATATACAAAACAAAGAAAGTCCAAGGCAGCACAACCAAACGGCCTGGGTGCAAAAAATCTGGATATCCGCGGCACGGACCAAATGATATAGGGAAGGAAGGCAGCAGCACTCCAGTAGGTAGAATAAATCAGGGTGATTGGCCATGACAGAGTGACAGAATGAAGCTAGATAGCATCTAAAACATGCAATAATTGACCCTGACACTATAGGGGACGGCATGCAGAGGCAGCGGCAGCAGGCTAGAGAGTGGCATGGCGACATACCCTAAATGGACTCAGGCTTTGGCGGGAGCTGCCATTTTCTCGAGCGGGCGAAGTATTCGTCCGAGCAACGAGCAGTTTCGAGTACGCTAATGCTCGAACGAGCATCAAGCTCGGACGAGCATGTTCGCTCATCTCTACCCAGCAGCCTCCCCCAGTAATGTAATGCCCAATGACCTTCCTAAGTAATGAAATGCCCAGCAGTCTCTCCCTGTAATGTAATGCCCAGCAACCTCCCCCATTAATTAAATGCCCAGCAGGCTCCCCAGTAATCAAATGCTCAGTGACCTCCCCCAGAAATGTAATGCCTAGCAACCTCCCTCAGTAATGTAATTCCCAGCAGCCTCTCCCAGTAATAAAATGCCCAGTAGCGTCCCCCAGTGATGTAATGCCCAGCAGTCTCCCCCTGTAATGTAATGTCCAGCAGCCTCCCCCAGTAATGAAATGCCCAGCAGCCTCCCCCAGTAATGTAATGCCCAGCGCCCTTCCTCAGTAATGTAATTCCAGCATCCTCCCCCAGTCATTTAATGCCCAGCAGCCATCCCCAGTAATGAAATGCCCAGCAGCCTCCCCTATTAATGTAATGCCCAGCTGCCTCCCTCAGTAATGTAATGCCTAGCACCCTCCCACAGTAATGTAATTCCCAGCAGCCTCTCCTAGTAATGAAATGCCCAGAAGCCTCCCCCAGTAATGTAATGCCCAGCAGCCTCCCTGTAATGTAAAGCTCAGTGACCTCCCTCAGTCATGAAATGCCCAGCAGCCTACCCCGGTAATGAAATGCCCAGCAGCCTTCCCCAGTAATGTAATTCCTAGCAGTCTCCCCAGTAATGTAATTCCCAGCAGTCTCTCCAGTAATGTAATGCCTAGTGACCTCCCTCAGTAATATAATGTTCAGCATCTTCTCCCAGTAATGAAATGCCCAGCAGCCTCCCTCTTTAATGAAATGCCCAGAAGCCTTCCCCAGTAATCCAATGCCCAGCAACCTTCCCCAGTCATGTAATTTCCAGCAGCCTCTCCCAGTAAGGAAATGCCCAGCAACCTCCCTCAGCAATGTAATGCCCAGCAGCCTCCCCCAGTAATGAAATGCCCAGCAAACTCCCTCAGCAATGTAATGCCCAGCAGCCTCCCCCAGTAATGTAATGCCCAGCAGCCTCTCCCCCAGTAATGTACTGCCCAGCAACATCCCCCTGTAATGTATCGCCCAGCAGTCTCTTTCAGTAATAAATATTAACTAATATTTAGTAACTAATATATATATATATATATATATATATATATATATATATATATATATATATGTGTGTGTGTGTGTGTGTGGAGAAATGCATCTATAGAAGTGTCCAGAAATGAAATTTTACTCTGTTACATCAAAAATATAACACATCCACCAAATTCGTTACATACTGGTTGGGAGATTTACAGCAGTAAAAGATTTTCTGATTAGGAATAACAAGAATAATCAAAGTCATTTTAACTATGTAACTGCAATAATAATGTTTGACAAGAAACATAGATGTACTGTGTTAGGCTGCAAAGTGCAAATAATATGACAATCTTTATTGAAATCAGCAAAATAAATACACATGACACCATAAAGACAATTAAAACAGTACTATGTATACAGTAGACAATAAGGGTAAGGTGGTTAAGATACAAACCACCTTGTCCAGCACCATCTGTCTGTTAAAGGGAACCTGTCACCAGGAGACCCATTTTTAGCAACCCTAGTCCCCACACATAGATTACCAAAGAGTTTTTGTATAAAAATAGGTTTAACAGAAAAAAAGATATGCTATATAGTAACTTTCAATGCCATGTGCTCTGTGACTAGGGACTTATCCCCTGGGAGGGGCTATAGAGGAGCAGGGGGCATTGCTAAGCCGGGTGATGGGCGTTTTCTTATATTTGAAATAGGACACATGGAGGTGTGGTTTCCCAGGGGAGGGGGGGACTGCTCCTCTATAGCCACTCCCAGGGGACGAGTGCCTAGTACCATTGTCTTACTGCTTAGATGGCCATGTTGGCACTTTGGAATACATAAGTGGGTTTTGGTTGTAGTTTGGGCACTCTGTCACTTAAAGGTTCGCCATCACTTCCCTAGGATATGCTGAGACAAGCAGTCAAGGCTGTTAGGGGGTGGATTTTTAAGTTTCATTGTCCTATATGTAGTCCACGAGTCAATGGTCCCCATTACACATTCTTACTTAGATTTCCACACTTACAAAATTGCCAAAACATTTTCACACACTACATATGTATGCAAAATTATTGGACAAATATTCCAACATGACTATTCCCTAATGATAGTTATACTGTATCTTCTAGATACAATTGACATTCAAATGCAAAAAACTAAAATGTTATCGTCTTCGCAAATGTGTGTATTAATTCCCATGTACATTTTTATACATATACTTTAATAATGACATACACTAATGAACTACCCAGGAGCCTCCCCCAAGAAATTGGCCCTTGCGGCCTCCCCTAGTAATGAAATACCTATGCAGTCTCCACTAATAATGAATGGCTAGAAGACAAATGAGGCTAGAAATCTCCAAGGAAGGCGCATAGCGAGCACTGGGAAGTGGGCAGATAAGCCTTTTATGTAGACTGGACATGCATTGTGCCTCACTGCACCGAGAACATGCCCAAAACAAGGCTATGGGGCCATGAGCCAGTTGTGCAGCTAGCTCACGGCCCCAACATATGGTTGTGTCCATGAGGCCTAAATCACACCAGAAGATATTATAGGTAATTAAATGGGTTAATTAGGCTATAAATAATTGAATAGGTCCTGATTATCAGTTGGTAGAAGTCCAAAACCAAGCACCACCTCAGATTAGCCGCTGTCACCTGCTGTGTAGTGCCTGAACTATGTAAGTGCAGCCTCCATTTAAATCCAAAATGTTAGTGGACACTGTCGCAGGGAACGAAATATGCTTTCTATATTTCCCTAGTTTTTGTTAAAATTGACTCGCTACCTATGAAATAATTTCCAAAGTTATATGCAAATGAGCTGAATAGAGAAATGTGCTTGTGCTAAGTGACACCGATTGTCTGAAGAGGGAACGACATGTCTTGTCCACTCTTGTACCTCGGGAACCCTATCCTAAAAGTAAGAATCTCATTTTTCAGATCACTTCAGACCTGTGGTTTTGTGTTCTACAGAACCAGAGTTACAGGCAGTTAGAGATGTAGTTGGGAGTTTGAGCTACAGTTAAAACTTCAATTCCCATCTTTTACTTAAAATTGATGGCTCTGGTTCTGTAGCTCACTGAACCACAAGCCACAATTCATGCTTTTCCTTCAGCCACTAAAAGTGAATGACTCATCAAAAGCCAAAAAATTACACTTTTTTGCTTCACTTTGTGAATTTATTTTATAGGTAAATTGTCGAGATATCTACCCCCTATCCACTAAACTACCAGCCCATATCTGAGGGGGTTGGTAGTTAAGTCTATCTGACTCTTTACCAATTAATTTAAAGACTACAACCTGAAACATTAATAGACTGCTTATTGTTACCATCATCCATGAATCAACACTTTTTCCTAAAATACAGAACTAGTAAAACAATCAGATAAGTGGGAGTTCAACAGTGTGCTTGGGTATCCGCCAGTACTAATCTTTAAACCATTTTTCAATGCTCGCTATGGTCCTAAAAGTTGGAGCGTCTTTCAGGGCCTTACAGACTCTACAGTAGGACACTGTCCAAGGGTCGTCCTGAAGTGGCACATAATATTGTGATCTCCAGTTGAAGTATTGCTTGTACTTCTCTTCATCTTTGTCCAGACTCAGAAGATAAGAAGCCAATTCCTGAGGACTTGAGAAGTCATCAACGTGAATGAAGGCATCTCTGGGGATGAAACGCTCATAGTTTTCACGTGGTGGACCCATCACAACTGGAACACATCCTGAGTAAAGTGCATTGTACCAGAATTTTTCTGTTATATAATCTACATGTATAGAATTCTCAAAAGCAAAGTAAAATTTGTAAGTGGAAAGTAATTCTGGTTGTGTATCTCTTGGCATATTGAGATGCAGCCTTCCATAAATATCAACCTGTAAATGGTTCTTTAGTTCTCCATAATACTTGACTCTTCTAGAATTTGGATTCCAGTTACTTATCGCCCAGGCCGCTAGTTTTGTTTTCTTGGGGATGGTAAAATTTATTGTCGTATTGTGCTTTTCTATCCAACCATATGGAGCAAAGATGTCAGAGTCAACCCTGTAGGACATTGTGAGGTTAATGAGATTGTTCATAATTGCAAGGTTTGGACAATGACTTGGAGATTCATTATTAAACCAGACCCAGCGCTGGTTAGATGGTCTTGGTGTTTGAGGTAGTTGTGTCTTAGTAGTGCACACATCTCTGTGGAAAAGTACAACCGCATGTGCTGATGAATACAGGGTACGGTCTGCTGTATAGAAGCAACCAGAAATGTCAAATTCTTCCGGGCATCTATTAAGAAGAAATTCCTGTCCAAAGGGAAAGGTCCAAAGTAATATAAGAGTTGGCTTCCTCCAACCAACTGTTGCCAGAACTTCTGGTAACTCATTAGTCAAGGAATCCTTTTTCATTTTCAAAAATATAGTGAAAAGGGTAAAAGATATGCAAACTTGTAGCATGAAAAAGAAATAAAATCTGTTCAGTTTCCTTGACTCCTCTTTTGGTGCCATTGTTAGGTCTGATATTCACATATATTTTCATATATGTTCTTCAATCCAAGTAGTTAATAGTGTTACATTCTCCATCGCCTTGAAATTTTGCACTGTAGCTATAAACAGAAACACAAAAACATAAATTACTATTGTGTAAAATGGACCACTGCTCTATATGACTGTTCATAAAGCACAAAAATGGGTTTGTTTTTTTTTTCTTAACAGAACCATATGTGACCGAATGTTTTGTCTGGAATTAGTTTTATCTTTATCACTTCAATAGGTAGTAGTTTGCAGTTGCAGATTCAGGTGAACATATGTGGTGGAAACTTTTGTCTAATCCTGGTAGATCCCTCTAAGGGGGTTGTATGACGCATTTCAAATGGCAAAAAGAAATACAATGGCCACATTTGTTAAAGCCCCTGCACCAGTTTTTGGTCTGACATTGCACGTTCTTTTTAGTAATCGCCAAATATTTGAACCAAAGATGATATAGGTCTAAGTTTTTATTAATGAAAAAATGAAAAGTTACAAAGTAACAAACAATGGGCCACAACGCAAAAAAGTGTGTGTCGAAAATCCTCAGCAAATAATGTCTTAGGGTAGGTTAAATATCTCCTCTATGTAGATACAATGGGGCACATTTACTATGGGGCGCATAGCTCACTTTCGTTGGACTGGGCGCCTTTTTCGGGGATTGCACGGCTTGGATAGGCAGGATTGGTAGGATTTTGGCAAACGTGATTCCTTTTTTTGGCGCAGCTGCGCTGGCTTCCATACGACGCAATTAAGGAGGTGTGCCGTCGGACGATCCGACTCATTCGGACGGAGCGCGGGATTTAACTTTCAAATTGTGCCGCAAGACAATGCACTTACATGCACCATCAAAAAGATGGTGAACTCTGTCGGACCTCAGCGAGGAAGCGGCACAGTGCATTATCGTCAGAGATAGCACAGTTTGCACTATTTTTGATAAATGTGGGCTAATGAATTTACAAAAAAGAAGGAAACATGACTCAAATTCTGGCAGCTCTATTCCACTACTACCAGGATTGATGATTTACTGATTTGAAGAAAATACATAGAAGGATTGAGATCCTTCTACTGCATGGGGAGGTCATCTTGTAATGGCTCTAGATTGTTTTAGAACATGTCTGGGGAGGGGAAATTCTGAATATCTGGCAATAACACTTTCACTCCATGTACCGAAGGAAAATATGCAAATTATGAATCTAATGTTAACTAAATTTCTTAAAGACCAGTACCAGAGTTTCTGATTTTTTACCAAAAGATATATATTTTTTCATTTTATTTTACAGTGACATATGCATAGTTTATACGGTTGAAAAAAGACACATGTCCATCAAGTTCAACCAAGGAAGGAAAGGGATTAAATATTAGGATTGGTTATCTGGGGAACATCTGTTCTTTCCAGAGACACCATGAAATATGCACTGCAAAGAACTGGAAACCAGGATATGTGTGGTCGGCAAGGCTCTCCGTTAGGCCCTGCATCACCATGTCGTCCCTGTGGAGTTCACCACACAGGCATCTTATGTTCTTCATTGTCCCAACATCTTGGTTCTCTGACTGTATCCTGCTGCTACCCTTAACAATCTCCCCCAAATACTGTAAGGCTACGTTCACACATTTTCCATGTATATGAACAATACAAGACACCAGGTTCTTGTTGCCGACCACATGCATTTCCCTGTAAAATCATATGAGATCAAACCGAGGCCCGTCATAGTGCCACGTATGAATATGTCCACACATTCCCCCCCCAGTATTATCCTCATACAGCCCCCCAGTAATGTGCCCACCCAGCCCCACAGTAATGTCCCCTACACATCCCCCAGAGTAGTGTCATCAGACAGTCCCCCAGTAATGTCCCCCACACAGCACCCCCAGTAATGCCCCCGATATCCCCAGTAATGTCCCCCACATATCCCCCAGTAATATTCTCACACATCCCCCAGTAATGTCCTCACACATCCCCAAGTAATGTTCTCCATACAGCCCCCAATAATGTCCTCACACAGTCTCTAGTAATGTCCCCGGCACAGACCCCCAATAATGTCCCCCCCACAACTTCCCCCCGTCAAGCCCCCCCCCCACCCCCCCAGTAATGTCCCCCACACAGCCCTCCACAGCACATTTTTTTATGCTGAAAATCTCAGCTTATACACGATGGTATATTGTGTTGAAAATAAATTATTCTGAAGCATAGCCTATTATGTATAAAATATACTTTTTATACACCTTCATGCAACTTAACAGCAAACTGTGATAAGATGCAAAAATTACATGAAAATTCTAATTTTCACTGGAATATGTACAGATTGAGACTACAGTACTTATGTAAAGAAAATGTAATTTCCTAAAAACCAGTAAGGTTTGAGTAGTCGTTCATGCGTACTCCACATGTGAATATTCACCAGGATTTTCAGCAAAGGGAACTTTGCACTCGATTTTGAGGTTCACACAGATAAAAAAAATTTCCACTGCCTTTATTCAGAAATGTGTGTGTGTTTTACTTGTAACCTAAATAAAATCTATATATCAAGAAAATGAGATAACAAATATAACTTTTAGAGGGTGTTTTATGTGTGTCTTCATATTAGCAGCACAATGACAGAACCATAAGAAGTTGAGTTAGAAGGCCACAACGTAGGTATAAACAATGGAAGTTGTCAAATAAAAACTTTATTCAGAAATGTGTGTGTGTGTTTTACTTGTTACCTGCATTTTTTGGACAAATTCTTGGTGGCACTAGTACTATGTAGACAGATAAGGAGCAGAGGATATCATGTTCATCTTCTTGTTCCACATGTGCTATCTTTTTGTTATGGGTAGTAGAGGGTTAATAACATTAAAGGACATCTACCACCAGGATGTAAGGATTGTAAACCAAGCACACTGGTGTGTGCCCCTTTTGTCAGAATCTGCTCTTCTTTAAACTAGGTCCTGGTTTTTACAAAAAAAGACTTTCACAATTATGCAAATGAGCCTGAGGGACTCCAAGCTCTATAGATCTGGTTCAGGTCCCTCAGGTTCATTTGCATAGATTTCAAAGCCTTTTTTTCTTAAAAACATAGGAAGCTTAAAGAAGAACAGATCCTTCCAGAGGGGGCACATACCAGTATGTAAGTATGCTCGGTTTACAATCCTTCATCCTGGTGGTAGATGTCCTTCAACATAAGTTTATGTTACCCCTCGTCCAGTTTTAGCTACAGAAGCAGATATTTCTTATGTATATCCCAGTTGTATCTGCTCTCTCTCTGCAACTTTCAGAGGACTATAACAGTGGATTGGTAGCACAGTTCTGGTGTCATCCGTCTCTTTCATTTCTTACCAGGATTATGTATCTAGCTACCAGACAACCAAAGCTATATCTGCCCACCAATTGATGTTGTTATCTCTGAAAATGTTAGAGTTGGATCAAAGCATGCCCTAAATTCCTCAACCATTCTAAACGTCCATTTGCGTACAAGTTATTTATAGTCGCATGTGTTTAACTAGTGGTTTATATACTGGTTCACCAACAAGTATGTTGTCATCTGACCTACCCAGTACTGGACAGGTCTCCACTTTGTAGAATTCTTCTACTTTAAAAGGAAGTCCAGTAAATTCTACAGTAAAATCTTTTATCAGGTAATGAGGGCGTATTCCTACCAGTAATAGCTCAATGTTTGCACAACAGTAATGTGCAGGGGTGGCACCATTTGTCATTGATGTACGACATGACTAGAGATGAGCGAACACTAAAATGCTCGGGTACTCGTTATTCGAGACGAACTTTTCCCGAT